>JAHZNE010000883.1:0-57806 GCA_027744055.1 Callyntrura sp. NNG-2020 | reverse complement strand
GGAAGTAGAGAGTAGAGTCAATGTAAATTCCATATTTTGGCAACACATCTTATCCACACCGACTAGACTCCCATTTTTATTCTTTCCAAACTTTGCATACAAAAGGTTCTTTTATTTTTTTAATTTTTATGGTGATTCAGATCTAAGTAATTGCTTTAATATTGTTTACTCAATCTACTTGTGTTACTTTTAGGTAACTTTGGGTGTGTATAGAGTGCTTTAATGTCTTGCATTTTATTTACATGTATATTCTCGTAACATCATTTACAAATGAGGTATGTAGTATCGTAGTTCGCACGTAAAGGCGTTCACGCTCCAGCTCCCCACTGCACTGTTGTAAGTTTTTGTTGGGTTTATGGTTTGAGTTGACCGGTGTTTTTTTACTGTAATGATTTAATTATGTAATACCTACCTTGCCTTTGATTATTGTTTTCAGTGTGTTGTGTGTTCTCTTTTCTTTTAAACAAGTTTGTGTCCAGATGTACATGTAGTATGACAATCTGTTTTGTGTGGGCTTGTTGGAAATGACTGTAATTGTTCATTTGGTGTACAAAAACAGGTATCTTCAATTTGCTCATGAAGTACAAAGAATGTGGGCATATCTTTTGAGAAACGAAGAGAATTCAATCTTGTGGACACAAGATGTTCGATTTGCCACTATAATACTTTTATCATCCATCTCTAACAATAAATACTGGCATTTGAAAGTCGGCCGGTGTAATTATTGCGAAGGATGATGTTTTCCATTGTGTTGACCTCCCCGGTGTTTTGTAATATTCGTTTCCAGACTGACAATAATAAGTGACCAATATAATGTCTGTGACAATACAAAAGGTGTCGAAAAGTGTCGATAATGCAGCCAGAGTGTATATTTGCATAGTATATATGTCTCTATTTTAATTATTACACATATATAATAATAATGTAGATTTTTATACACGGGAAATAAAAAAATGTATAATCATATCCAATAATAATTCTTTCCGCCATATTGGATGTTTGTCGTCCGTCTTTCCTTCCATTTTATTAGTAATCACCAATTTATTCATTTTTAATACGATAATTGGGTAATAATTACAACATTGATAACCCTTACACAAATAAACTAGCATACTATATTAACTAGCATAATAAACCTTTTAGCAGGGCTACTTATCATCTCATTACTGGTTGATTACACAATAAAAGGTTTTAAGCTAGCTAGATTACCCATTATATCTACAAAGATACATGTATGCTCATCATATAATACCAGTATGGTTGATAACGATTACAAAATCTATTGTGACATTGTCGTTAATTGATATAATCTGATTCGTAAATTTGTACTTGTCTGACTAACAGTTTTCCTAACTACCTTTGATCTAGCGCTCAAAAAATTCAACACAGCGAATGTAAGGTCTAGCACGTATTAGATTAATAATATCCAGTAAGTAAATTTTCTACCTCACATATATTCTAACTAATGTCTAAGTTAGTTGTATGCTAATACAGATAAATCATTAATTAGCTATCTACCTCTATTTAAATGTGTAAGTGTATTGGGGTTATACTTATAAACATGATTAGGTTCATATCACATTGTCTTCATAATATTTGCACGACGACGTATAATTAATCATCTTCCTGATAAACTCAGGAAAGATTGTGAAATTTACATACACGTTTATTTTATACACGTTTATCTACAAGACGATAATATCAATCTCAGTATTTTTTTAAATTTACCAGTTTTTATTAATTACGCAGTGATAATTTAATTGAATTACGTACTTCAATGTTAATTCATTTGTCGGTAAAATATATATAGAATCCTAACACTGTCGTTAGCGTAAATTGCAATACAGTAGAGTAATATATATGACATTGTATAATATTTTTAGTATCAATCTTAGAACGAGTCATTATATAGGTAAGTAATAACGTTAGAACTCGACGCCATTCTGATTTGGATCTCCAGCGCCTGTGGCTGAGTTCATGTAGGGAACCTGTTGTGGCAGCATGGGGGGAATAGGTGCCATTGACATTCCCATGCTCTGAAAAGGATTTAGGTACGGGTTGTTTGCCATAGTGGGCGTCGAAGGAGACTGAAGGTTAAGTCGGGACCGGTGTAAAACTGGAGGAGACGCACAGCACCCAGCTAGTTCTTGTTGAAGTCTTCTCAATGCCCAGCAGTCGTATGCCTGGAAAATGAGAGAAAATACTGGAAAAACGGACAAATGATTTTTCGAATTCTATATTAACATATTTTCAAACCTTTCTTCGTAGAGGATCACTCTGGGGACAATCCTCCAACATGAAAGAAACATTTTCTCGCTGATGGACAGCACCTACCACGGCAGCAACCGCTGCCCGTTTTTCCTTCTCCACTGAAATTTCTTTAAGGAGAGCCTCAGCCTCGTTTATGAGTCTCTTGTACTTCCTGTCAGATGCCTTGTCAGCTTCTAGTAGTCTCGTTTCCGTTTCCGAAAGGAATGTACCAACCGGCAACATTGGTAAGGCTACAACAGGACGGGGGAAAGGTTTCCCTGAGGCGGACAACGACTTCGGCTTTGATCTTTTTGTAGGCATGCCATCCTGATCCACCACCACAAAATCATCTCCATTTACTTGATTGCCCTCGAAGTGAAAACCACCCTCTCTACTACTGTAGCTATGTTTCATCTTCGGCATTATCCCGCCTCCCGTCAAATTATGGTGATTCTGGTGACGGAACGTGGAAAAAGGCATGGGTAAATCGTGCTCCATTTCAGCTACACCATCCAGCCCTTCAATGTCTCTTCCTGAATTACTCTGTTCATCTTCAGAGTCGACTGTTTCATAAATTCTCTCTTGAAGTCCCCACTGTGTATGGTAGAATTGAGGAAGTTGTCGGGTTCTTACAAGAAAACTGTTAAATCTCAAGTTTTGATTTGATGTTCTTTGCTGATGGTGATGCTTTTGTTGAAGATTCTGGTATTGTCTCATACCTCCCTCTCCCCCACCGCGTCTTTCGTTATTATTCCACAAAGTTTGCTCGACTTGAAGTTGTTGTTGTGCACGCTGCTTCACTATCGGCGATGAATAGTAATGATTCTGCTGAAGATGATGAGGTGCTTTGTTGGTTTTGTTGTGACTTTGATGAAGGAGCTGCTGCTGCGGAGGAGGAGGTGGTGGAGGTTGTTGTTGTTGCTGCTGCAGATGAGAGCTGGTCGGAATGAAGGGGGCGATAGTCGTCGCATTGTTCCCGGTGTAGAAGGAAAAGTTTTGCTGCTGCTGTCTACTCAAATTCTCAAATTCATTGTAACTCAAGCTGGATGACACAGCTTGTCTTGGTGATGGGTTTAAATTAACGCTACCACCAGAACCGATTGTAATCGTGTTTGTGTTAGCATTCCCATTATTATTGTTGTTAATCAGACTTTCTCTTTGAGAAGAAGACGCGACAGACGAAGATGAGGGGAGCGGCGTAAATGTGGTTAGTAGGGGTGGAACTCCGTTGGGACCAGCGCCCCCTCCGTTACCACTGGATGAGCAGGGCATGATAATTGTGGTAGAGCCATTCAAACGTTTCGTTCCGTTTAAAACAGGAGAATTCTGATTTGATGAAGCAATGTATTGGTAGCGGGGATTTCGTAGAATGGGCGAGGGGGACGCAAAGAAGTTATGGGATGACTGCGGTTGAAGCTGAGATGCTGCTGCTATTGCTGCCGCTGACGACGTTGCAGATATTGCGGGGGGATACTGTTGGGTGTGAGGTGAGGAACGGTGATTAATTAAAGGGGATTGGCCCATTGACGTACTGGGATGGAGATGATGGGGATGCGAGCGATTTATGACTTGTGTGGCGAAATTATTGCTATTATTGTCCGTACCGTTTCCATTATATCTAGGGGCGGGCAGAGGGGATTCTCCATTGCCTGGCGGGTAATGTCCATATCCAGTAGCGGGAATACCGTTATTGGACGGAGGATTACCGTTACGTAAGTGGCTTCCACCCGTCACAACGAGACGGTGAATAGGGGAGTAGGAATTGTTAAAGCTGGGAGAATTCATTTTGGTCGTCACTGTTGTCGAGCTTGGGGGGATTCTTGAGGAAGATTCGGACGGAGGGATTATTCCTTTTAGGGATTGTTGCTGAGAAGGAGGAGCGAAATCACGTCGAATTTGTTGGTTATTTCCCATTCCACAGCCTCCGTTTAAATACGGGGAATTTTCTGAGATCACTGGAGGAGGTGGAGAGCGCGTCGTGACGCTGCTGTTGGCATTATTATTGTTGCTGCCGTTATTAGACACAACAACAAAGGGATTACCGGAGTTTCTGGTGACTGCGTTTACGGATGTGATGGGATTTTGCGTGGCGGAAGAGGAATTTGCATAGAGATTCTGAGATATTGGAAGCAGGATTTTGTTGGACTGTTGTTGACTAGGAGGCCGGTTGTTTCCTGAACAGGTAGACGTTGACATAAGCGAATGAATCGAACTATTTGTAGACGACGAGTTATTTGTGTTGTTGGTGGAATTGGATTGCTTGTTGATTGTCGCAATGAGATTACCGTTGGTGACTGGTGCTGCTGCTCCAACAGGAAAGAGCGACGGGGCAATAACGGGCGCAGCATGTGGCAGGAATGTAGAACATTGCTGAGGAATTCCAAAAGTATTAGAAATACTCAACGCGGAACAAGACGACGATGAGCCGGAGGAATGCGAAGAAGACGTGGCTCTTTGTTGGGAGTGAGCTTGGATCGGAGAGAGTGGACCCTGAGGCAGCCTTATGATATCCGTCTTGATTTTTGACTGCATTTGTTTACTTGTACAACTAGACCCTTTCGAGTCCGAACCAGAGTTATTGGCAACGTCCGACTGACCTCCAAAGAAACCCCCTCTCTCTACCCCTCTCCTCCGGAATGAGTTGGGAGTTGGCGTCAAAAAGTAGCAACCATTTATTGTCGAGTTCATTTGTTTCTTGGTTGTCAACACGGCCGCAGAATAGCGCGGATTGCTCAGGGGTTCGGAAATTGTGAGAAGAGGAGAGCCCCTTCCGATCGAAGCTAAATTATTGTCACTTTTCCCTTTGCCTTTGTTCTTCTTCCCTGCGGAGGAGGACGCCAGACTATCTGGACTGCGTCGCTGGGAGGAACAAGCCCCCTTTTTGAATATCTTTCGGAGAAAGCCCAGTGCCCCTCTGGCTAAACCTTTATGACCACTGGACTGCTTTATTTGGGGGTAATCATCCTCCAACAAGTCTTCTTCCATCGGGAAATTCGGGTAGAACGGCTGAAAGGAGTGCTGTTGCGGTTGATAAGTGTTATGGTGCGGATGGTGGTGGTTGACGAGATCAAATGAGAATGTCCCATCTGGATTATTATGCTGCTGTGTTGCAGCGGCCACAACTGGGCGCACAATTGGAATAACGGCAGGATAGCTGGGTGCAGGAGCAGAAACACTATTCATGTTAATGTTATTATGCTGCTGTAAATGGTAATGATGCTCATAACTTTCACCACCACAACTTTCACTCTGACTGTTGTTATTACTGCCGTTATTATGAAAGCGTGCTCCATTATTGTCCGTGTTGGCGTACGCATTTCCATTGCTGTTATGATGCTGTCGGAGCAGCGACGATGGAGGGAACACTTGGGTTGATGATGCCTGGGTAGCCGCACTGCTATCCCCAAAATCGATGTCGGTGGTTGCACTGCTCGACTGTGAAAAGAGCGCTCTGTCTACGTCTGTTCCCGGAGAGCTGGGAGCTGGCGTCACGGTTTCATTATCCTCATTATTTTCCCCCTCATCACGATCCGTCTCCAAATCATCCTCCGTATCCTCCACGTCGGTGTTGGTCGCCCAATCGGAGAGGATATCAGTTTCTTTGTCGACCATCACAGGCTGATCCTTGATTGCTGATTTATTGGAGCCGGTGGTACCCACTCCCACGCTAACACTCGCACTTTTAACCAGCAGATCCGTGGTGGCCACTGAGGCATTGCGGAAAGTGCGTTGGTCCTGATCGCTGTTCCTGTTCTGCTGAGAGAACCCTTGCTGTTGCTCTTTTTGATCGGATAAACCGTTGGATGACGTTATCCCTGCTGCTTCCGCCACTGCTGAAGGAGGACTGGAGGAGGAAACATGGCCAGGCGTGTTCCTGTCGTTGTCGTGAAGATGATGATTCTGATGTTGGGAAATACTCTCCCCACTACTGCTTCTTCCACAACAACTGCTGCCGGAAACCTCCTGGGAAATGATTGAATTTCGTGTCGAGTCTTCGCTCAAGAGACACGATGACTCTGTGGAATTTCGATTAGTTTCTGGGTCCGCCAGAGAACCTTTACCCGAGTCACTGGCACTCGAAATTCGATAGAGGATATGGTGAGCACCGGAGGATCTATCGTCAGAATCGTGATCTACGATCCCAGTCTCGTCCTCCATAAAATTATCCGTCTCCTCCTCCTCCTGCTCCTCTTCTTCATTCTTCTTCTTATTAATTTCCAACAGATTTACACGTTTACTACCTGCTAAACTCGAGTCGCTCACACTTGCCGTACCTGCTTTGACTGCCTCAAGTGGAGCCTCTATAACTTCTTTATTACTCGTACGACTACTATTTTCACAACCACGACTGCTACTCATGTTTCGTTTCTCAGTCTCTCCATCACTTCCACTCGAGCTGGCTGCGCCACTACTAGGATTTGCATGTGTCGCTTTATTATTAGCACTGCCACTTTTACTGCCACCACCACCACCACCATCCTTTTTATTGTTGCTCAGCGTGATCCATGGATTCGTTTTTATTCGAGTACGCTCTCTCCTCGGTGAGCAGATCCAGTACGCATTTTTGTACGAGCTAAACTCTAAAATTTGCCCGGAATTGTTGAGCACAAAAGAGGTCCGAATACTTTTTGCTGAAGTTGACGATGATGACGCTCCTGTTGTCAAAATATGAGATGATGGATTACAAGTAGTCACATCATCCCTTTCGTCGTCGTTCACGAGTGGCTTGTAGTCTTCGTGACTGGGCGTACGAGCATCCATGCTTTCTGCTCTACGGTGGCTTCTATGCCAGATACCACCGCCACCACCACCACCGCTGCCACTATTCTCCTGTTCGCCTCCATTATTATTACTGTTACTATTATTAGCACCGGTGGTGCTTCTCTTTAAAAAGTCAATACTGAACGGGGAAAACTTGGAGTGGGAATGATTCAAGTCTGACGACGATGCTGCTGTTCCTGCTTTCGTTGTTTCGGAGGGAGGCAACTTTTGTTCAAGTTCCAGTTGAATACTTTTTTTGTTGATTCGATGCTGTTCCCCGTAATCACCGTCAACTCCCATAATTACCTGTGGGGCATTTTGAAAGACATTCTTTTGATTAGTTTTTTTCTTTCCGGCTATCTCTCCAGCCATCTCACAAGTATCATTATCATCATTTCTATTCATTATCATTATACCTGTTTTTCCTTTGAACAAGTCGAGTCATTCTCCGGAATGGAATGGTGGCTGGGTTGGAGTCCTTTGGGGAAACAGGCTGCTCCACTACTACCCGTGTCACTTATTCCACTGCTGCTGCTTTGTGAGGAAGTCAGGAGCCGGGTTGTGGGGGAAGGGGCATGTTCATCCAACCCATCTTGTACAGAACAGCTTGCTGAAGTCTGCTTGGATTCACTGCTCGAAGAATGGAGAAGTTCACTCGACACAAGAGAACTGATTGTGTAGGAAGATTTGGAAGCGGTAGATGATGAAGACGCGGATGAGTTGTGTTTGTTGACTGTGTGCCCTTCAGTAGTGAATGAAAGTGCGGGATAGACACTTTTGGGAGAGTATCCATCAGTAGAATAGCCAGTGTCTGGGGAGGAGAGACTATTACAAAAGGAGGAACCCCCTGAGAGAATGCTCGTGCTGTTAGAAACGGACGTGGAGACGGTAGAACCTCTATTGCTATTAGTATTGCTACTAGCTGGAATTATCGCAGAAGAAGTTCGATGCTGCGGAGGCTGCTGGGGCTCCCTTTCACCCGGTGCGTGCGAAAGTGAATCTAATTCTGAATTCGCTGTCCCAATTGTCTCCCCTTTTTGCTGGGTCGAGGCAGCCAATCCACCGCCCCCACCACCGTATTTTCCAATTTTAGCTTCCTGCTGGTGAGCTGACACCGATCCCGTCACTGACTCAGATCCGACAGCAGAGCTGGTTGAGGACGTTGTTGTTGCTGCTGCTCCTGCTGCTGCTATCGGGAGTATTGAGGTGGTCGGTTGAAAATTGCCAGAAGTTGGATTGTTATTACCACTAGTGCTGTTATTGAGAAGCAATGATCCTGTAGCTATTCCGATCGTTGTAGTTGTGCTACCGTCCGATGAACTCGCTGTGGAATTAGTAGTACTGTTACTAGCACTCTCTCCGCTAACACCACTACTGGCGATATCCTTCGGGGCCCCTGTCCCTTTTTGATGGGATGAAGCAGAAGAAGAACAATTTGAAAGAGGTGGAGGAGGATGACTACCCGACGATGTGCCTGTACTTGTACCACTTACGCTACTGGTGGATTTTTGTCGATGAGGTCTTCCTAAATGGGCTTCCATCCACGACTTGAGTTTCAAGCCAAACATTTTCTTGATCTTAGCCAACTTATTTTTTATAGCCGGCCGTCGTCGACGACAACGTCAACGAGTAGTAGTGGTTGTGCATTAAAAGCAACACAAGAAGAAGGGAAACTGCTGAAAGAGAAGAAATGAAAAGAAGGGCAATGATGATGACGACGACGACTACGACGATGATGATGGCGTTGCTCTATTGTCTTTCTTTTAAGCTTTCCCCCTAAACAACAGCGAGGAATGTTGGGATGGAGAAAGCCGTCTCAAAATGATATTATTGAATGACTTCTTCCACTTTCTCCAGATAGACTTTTCATTCAACTTGCTATTTTATTTCTTGATAGCGGTACTACACCAGTCAAAGTAGAGATTTTTTTGGGTAAAGTGTTCAGTTGGGGCTCATCTTCTCCGTGTGTGTGTATACTATCGTCCTCGTCCGCTCTTCATTTCAACTTGTAGCAAACAAAAAAAACTAAACGACAGTACACACGCAGAGTTTGCTTTCATTGACTTCCGTTTTCTTCTATTATTTTGGCTCCACTGCTCTTGCAACTACAACCGTTTGTTGGGGATGATGATGATGGCGATGGGTCTTTTTTCCTTTCTGGCAAGCAACACGACGACGATCACCACGACTTACTCACCACCGCCACCACTCGCTCACATTTTCATTTTGATCCCTGTAAACACATAAAATAGAATTTTTATGAGGATTTACGCCTTCTTCGCATCTTTACTCGCTTACACTGCGTATATATGGGAGTTTTATTCGGTCTCTCTCTCTCATCTTTCTGCACAACGACAAGGCAGAAACTTTTTAACGGAGAGAAAGGAGAGTAAGAAAAGATAAAACACTAAAACGTCTCCGGTTCCGTGAAAAAAAACTCGCGATAATCTTTCAAGTTTACAACGCAGGAACATATATCATATCATCACTTTCCACGAGCCATTGTGGACATCTGAGCTTTCAGCAGTGCAAAAAATAGAGTTATTACGGCAAACGACCTACAACGGCTTTCTTTAAAAATGTCGATAATCTTCCTCTTATTTTTTACTATTACTGCCTATCTGCTCTTCCCACTCACAGGGAAGTGCAGTGAGTGAGTGAAAATCCACACTAACGAAGACAAAAACTACAAAAGTGGTTAAATATATCACACACACACCAGCTTTCAATTGCAACATTATGGAGAGCTTTCCCCAGAAATGAATTAATTTGAGCGCATTGTTTCGCAAAACAATAACCGCGCGCTGTCTACACAATGGTTTGTAAAGCTGTACACAAGAGTGGTTGTATTTAGAGGACAAGAAGAGGTTAAATTACAAATTGTGTAACTGTCTACCTAACACTTCTCCTGCAGAGAGCTTATTTCCAGTGGCTATTGACTGTGCGGTGAATATATGCTAATTTGAAATTCTAAGCATGTCTCTATTTTCGGTTTTCAGCTATTCGAGTCGATCGCTGGCTGCTCTGGAAATTAAACCGTTGCATGAGTTTGGTATGCATGAGAGCATTCTTCAATATGCGGTCTCTCGATGATGCGTGTGTGTATGTGTGGGTGTGTGTGTGTGAGAGAGGCAGGCAACATGAAAGTATGTACCTGGTCTACTTAGCGGCTTTCACTTTTAGTTTGTCGAGTTTTATTGATACCGATCTTGCATTTCAATAAAGCTCATTCTCTCCGGTTCAGCGAAGGGGTTTGGTTTGGACTCTAATTTAACGCTGTGCATAATAATAATATTATTAATCGTATCGTTGAAAGCAGACACTTTGTAGTATTATACACCATTCTCCTTTTGTCGGCAGTTCTTTCCCTATTCTCTTTCTCTCCGTACTCTCTCTCTCTCTCTCTCTCTCTCGCGAGAATTTCTGATTTAACCTTCAGCTCATCAAGAAGCATAGGAATAGAGTGTAAATTAGAAAAATCTAGAGAGTTGGGTATACGTTCCATTTTGATGTTCACTTTTGTGATGGGATAAATCAATGTTTATCTGACTGACTGGAGCGGCAGCCGAAAGGGTATTTCATTTGAATTTCAATCTAAACTTGGTAATTATTTTTTTATGGCTGATATCGCCCCAAGTACGAGAAAGAGCGAGATAATGTATTCTTTAGATACGTTATAATGAACTTCGAAGGTGCGTGTTCTGTGTACATCCCGTGGTTTTTGTGGATTTCCTTGGTCAATCTTCCAATTAGGATGGAGCAATTCAACACAATAACGGTAAAACGCACTCATTATAGATTCAGACGAGTTTGTATTTACTAAATAGTCTCGTAACAACAACGAACGATCCATGACAAGAATCATGTTATGTTGCATTAGCTGATGACGTGTTATCTTCTTGGAGTTTCTCGAAATGTACAAAGACGATTAAGTATGACATGATGTGTGAGTCAGCAAGTCTCAGTCTCAGTTCATAACTGTTACCACCGTTGAGAGAACCCAGGAATAATTTTCTGACGTAAAATCCATGTTTTTGTCTTGGCAAAGTCAGCAACTCACTTCTCTAGATACTGCACCGTCTACAGTTATTACGCTTGGCTCGTAATTACCGTATACAGCGATATATGTACTAGCTCGAGACAATATTAATAAGCGGTTTATAATCCGCAAATAAACGGGTAGAGATACACATCGCTCAAAATTCATGTTGCATGAAGAAATGGAGAACGAAATTACTTTCCCTTGTAGAGAGTCAGAATACTGCGAGGAGGGTGAGCGGACTAAAATAATAATCCTGTCTCCCACATGCTGATCTGATTCTGTCCCCTTCTCCTAACAGTTTTATCGCTGTCCTTCTCTTTATCTTTGCTGCATTTATTATCTCGATGCAGCTTCAAGTGCCATTGCTGCAACTAATCTGGTTTATACGTGGAGACTTATGTACAAGTACAACAACAACTAGGTTCGGGGGTGTAGAGGAATGTATCGGGGAATACTTCGTATACAGCACCACCGTCCTATCGTAGCTCACCCCAGACAACTTCTTCCCATGAAACATTAGAAATAATGGTCTCTTAGTGGAGAGAGAAGAACCACAAGAAAGAAGTGGAGGAAGACGACCCTATCTCGTCGTTCTCTGTGAAAATATCCAGGATGATAGGTACTGAAAGATGTAAAATGGATAAATAAACATTGATAGCATTTCATTACTATTCCTTTCATCTCACCAATAGGTACCACTTGAGAGAGAAAAAGAGAGCTCCGTTATCTAGAGTGGCTCGTTTCTACGGGAGGGGACTATTCAACGGGAGAAAAAATGAAAAGGAAAAAAGAAAATAGTCGTGTTTGATCAGGAAGAAGGGTGTGTACTCACAGTGCACTTGCAGCAGGCCTTTATAAGTTTACATTAAAAAAGAAAGAAGTGTGTGTACTGCCAAGAATCCGGTTTTTTCTCTCTCGAACTGAAATAAGGTTTCAAGGCGGAAATGAAAAATAGGGAAATAAAAGGGTAAAATGAAATAAGAAAGAGATGTGCTCTTGTAAAATTGTGGAGATGAGATGTGAAGCAGTGGTAAAATCAACAAGAAAAATGTAAGCAGTAGATCTAAAGAATAAAATTACGGGATATATAAACCGTATATTATATGGGAGTATTGATGGAGGTTAGCGTTTTACTGTGTGAAGATCTTAAATTCTGATAAGAACTGCTTTATCGAGAGATGATGATGATGATGAGGAGAATGAAAATAAACCCCTTTGGTTTTGCATGTTCATGAATAAAAAATAAGCCAGTGGCTATATGAATATAGTTTCCAGTATTGACTCAAATGAACGAAATGAAGTCAAAGATGTGGCCGGGCGGAATTCTGTGACAAATCGCGGGGAGAAAAGCGGAAGAGGGAAAATCGATATCAGCAATAAAAACTTTCTTTGCTTCATCATCAACATTGTCATCTCAAGTGACAGAGGAGAGAGAGAGAGAGAAAGGGAGCGAGTAAGAAAAGAAAACGTAATAGGCTTTGCTTCAAGTGACACGGCGTGTGTGCATGTTGCATTGATGGATCGATCATGTTTTTCTGTATTAAACCTTACTTTTTCTGAGTATCTGATGAACTGTCATTGAAATCTGGTGCAACAGCAGCAGTCTTGAAAAGAGTTGTTGTCTGTCGTTTCTCTTGAAGAGGGAAAGGAGGACAAAAAAGCGAGAGAGAAAAGGAAGAGGAAAAGTCACGGAATATTGAGCAAAGAGCAGATATACACGCTGATAAGTTGACAGAAAATGTGGGGCTTCTTGGGCACACGAGCATTATATTCTTTTTTAACTTCCGATGAATCAAAGAAAATGAATAACGGCTTCAAGAGAGAGAGAGATAGGGAAAAGGGAACATTTCTTTACTATCTTCCATCTCCACCAAGAAAGCTAAATAAAAGTGAAAAGCGGAGTAAAGAGGAAGTTGCAGGAGAATAAACAGAGAAAATGGTACTAGGGGAAATTTTCTTTAGCTGCGATGCCTCTCCACATTATTGCAGTTGGACAGGCAGCGTAATGACGGATGAAAAAGATTGAGTTAAGATCACGACGACAAAAATCTAATAATAAAACTCGACTTCTATCTCCCGTTACATAAAAGCAATTTTCGAGGTAATACAATTTTTCTGGAGACAGAACTCGTGTCTACCTACCATAGCTGTACTGTTGTTCTCTGATGATGAAAAATAATTTTCCTAACCAGGTTTTCCCCTGTTTTTGCGCGAAACCCACGCGTACCGTTGTTTTAGTCGTAGGAATATTACAGTTAAAAACAGTAATTTTATTCCGACGTAATTGACTATTGGAAAACTGAACCGCTTGAAATGTCATTTCATCATCACTGTAAAAACGGTTTCATGTTTCGTAGTAGGATTACGAAAGCTTCCCCGTCATTCCAGGTCTTTTCGCCTCTTTCTCCGCCCCCCTCTTTACACGATGTTAGTCCACACACACGAGATAAACAAGAAGCACACGTGGGGTCGACGATTCTTGGTAGCGTATCGAGAGAAAACCGCACTTACTTTTGGTTCAACAGCTTGGAAACCCTAGTCAATCTAAACTCATTCTCGGTGGCAAAAAACAAAAAAAACTTTCCCCGTGCTTTTCCTCAGTAAACAGAAGAAGCAGCAGCAGTGGTAGGAGTACAGCTTGTTTTTGTACGACCAAATTATATTGGGAAAAGTGTGTATTTAAGTTTTCTCTTCTGGGAATTTCTTTTCTTTCTGGAAGTCTCTCTTCCCCTCCTTTCAGTATCTTTATTTTCTTGCTGATGAACTTCTAATAGGAAAAATATATAAAAGGAGGATTCTTGACGACCGTTTCCGCCGTAGTGGACAAGCTATTACGACTACCACTCTCTGGGATGTAGTTGAATTACGACATCTTTTATTGGATACGAAATGAAGTTTTATATCGTCGAGAAAACGAAATGGGATCTGGCGGATATTACATATTACAGGTGTGTGGCGCTTTGCTGTGTGTGTGTGTGTATAGTGTGTATAGGTCTACTTTTATACCAATACAGCTATACACTGTTGTTAGATCAAGTTTCCTTTCCCGTAATGGCTTCTTCCTTTTAGCACATTTCTGCTGTTCCAGTCGTTTTTCATTTACCTGACAATATCTAAACTAATGGCTCTTCACTCACAATCAGTTCTACAAACTCACTTACGTGTGCACTTTACAAGCACAAATTTTGTTTTTGTGGTTTCGGTTCGTTTACTATCAGGCAAGTGGAGATGAAAAAAGGACGCTGGAGCAAAAGAGAAAGTAAGGAAAATGGCAATGTTTGTTTGTGGTTTTCTTAATTTGTTGATAAAACCAAACTGATTTTTCCTTCTGATGATCTACCTGAGAAATCACATCTCCTCTGCTCCTTTGCTCCCTCTCCTATACCTCTGTACTGGGGCATCCCCGCTGTGTCGACAATAATAAATGGGAGCGAATTCGGAAAGAAGTGGCTCACATCACACAGTCAGTCTATCTCAATATTTCCAATCAGCTCTCATCACATTCGCCATCCACCATGCCACCTTTCCCTTTGACTTCCGTTATACCCCAATAAATTCCCATTAAGACTTTCCGCCATGTTTTATTATATTTACCGGAGATATAATAAAGCTGCTACGACTACTGCTTCTTCCACTGACAAAACAACTAAACAACAGCAAAATGACGAAACAGGGTAAGGTGAACGTCTTAGCTGTCGACTTTATGTGTTCGTGTGTGTATGTTGCTCTTCTTGCGTCAAGGACTTGGTTTTATAGGGTAATTGGGAGTTATAAAATAAGATTAATGGCCACTCCAAAGAAAGTTTTCTCTCTCTCTATCTCTCTATCCACACAACACAACAATATTATAGCCTGTGCCTTTCATTACGACTCTACCAGGAGGATATTGTTGTTGTTGTTGTTGTTTTATTACCCGGTTTTGTAGGGGTAAACCTATTTAATAATCTTTGCGTCAGTACAACGGTGCAATACTACAACAACGCACACATACACACACTCACAACCTCACACACTTTACCTGGTACCCTTGCTAGTAGTTGGAGGTGGTGTGGTGGTGCAATTGTTTTGTTATCTTTTTCTCGTACACGTCGTCCTATAAAGCGTTTTATTTACCAGAAAAGTGCGTGTGTGAATATGTGTGGGGGGTTTAGTGTGTGCTTGATTGTGCTCCACTCAATTCTCACAGGAGACAGGTGAACAGAGAGAAAATATACTCGAAATTACCCCGGTTCACCGTTTTTATAGCAGACATACCACCATACCACATATTTCCCGCACAGCAGCAGTCGTAGCGGCGTAGCAGTAGTAGTTATGGTGTACTCTTTGATAAGCTTCACTTTATTGGCAGAGAAAACATGGCTTTAGGCTTAATATTTTTACTTTTACTTTGTTGATCGTGTCGAAGGTTCATTATTTCCCCCTTGAAGCACGCACAATGCACTGTAGTACAGTTACAAGGGGAACCGACCTAAAAGGAACGTAAATAAACCCACCACCACGCTAAGGTTAGCACAGTGTACCCAATATTAAAATTGTGGCGTTTGTTTGACATTAAAGTGAAATGCACCGTGTGGTGGTAGTAGTGCTGCTGGGGATTGTAATGGGGACTCTGTAAAGTCAACAACAGTGCATATAGCCTTTAGCTTGCCTCCGCGTTAGAGTGTGTGTGTGCGTGTGTGTGTATGCACTTTAATTATTTTCTTTCGCTTGTAGTCCTCCTCGAGAAAAAAAAACGACACACAAGCTAACAAGAAATGTTTACTGAATAGGCCTTTTGTCATGTTTTCATCACCTTTCTCTCTCCCGCTTGCTCGCTACCCATTTATTTATCCATAAAAGCAACTGCATTACTATTATAAGTCTTTTCTCTCTCCCTCTCTCCTCAACCATCAAACTTGTAACAAATTCAAAACAATGGAAGAAAATTCGTTTCAGTGTGTTATTATTATTCTCGTGTACTATTATTACCGTATTATACGTACTGTATGGGGCGTGTGCAACAACCAAATGAATACATCGGTTGTAAGCCTTGATCACCCCGACACGACCCTGAGAGAGAAAATTAGAAAATAAAAGGTAAGGAAAGCATGGGACATTCTGTTTCCAATTTACTTACTACAAGTCTCGCTAAGAAAACAATATTGCGGTGGGTCTGCAGAAGGGTAAAAATGTACAAGGAAACTTTTTGTCTAAATCGGGTAAGATGTGTGTAGGGAAAATGAATAATCTGATGTTTTCTTTTCTTATGGAGTTGACTTACCATCAACCGCCACTTATGTATATTACAGCCCAATTCCGAGTTACGGTTTTTATTACGAAAACAGTGGTCATTATTACGTTATATGGACAAAACAATGGCTTTCCTTAATTCCTCTTTTGTTATAAGAGTAAACGTGAAAGAATTAAAATCCTTTGCCTACTACTTATACGTGTGGTTGGTTAGGCGGAAGAAGATGATGATGATAAAGATCAGCAGGCTGACTGCTGCTGTTGCTACTACTACTACTACTACTGTGTTGTTTACACAAAAGAGAGAAAGCAGACAAAGACAGTGGAAAAGGGCAAAAAGTTGGAAAAGCTTTATTGCTTGTGGATATTCATTAACTTGATGCGGTATACAATGCTTTCTCCCTTTTCTACACACAGTTTTATAGGATTATTATGATAGGAAAAGTGTAAGGGTTAAACTTAAGTATTAAGTGGATATGGATATTGCATCTATGATCATGATCGTCATCAGTATTACGTTGTATAATCATTGGGTAGAAATAGCTGAGAGGAGAGAGAGAGAGAGAGAGAGAGAACAAACCGAAATTACGTTTTCGGAGCAACGTGACTCGGGCGTTCGGATTATAGAGCTTCCCATGATAATAAAGGACGCACGCAGAACAAAACTAAAAGTGGAGAAAGGGAAAAGCAAAACTTTTTTTCTTTGCTGCTTTGTGGCACCACAGAAAAGGATGAATGGATTGTGATGTAAAAGTATTTGTGTATGTGAATGTATGTATCGATATTGGTTTTTTGGAGCACTTACATTTACACTAGAGGTTTTGCGGCTGGAAAAGTTTTTAATTTGGCGTCTACTTTTCTGCTAGAGTGCGTACGAATGGGTGTAAGGGGATGACGGAGAAAGTTTTTTTTTAAATATTGAGTAACCAATTAAGCAAGATTGCTGGAGAGAAGTTGTGGTACAATTTATTTAATCATGAGGTTTCATCGTAAATATCGGATTCTTTGTAGTGATTTGTGGAGGTTGGATTCAATGGAAGAGAAAGGGTGTGTAGGGTTGCAAAAGCCTTTCTCAATTTTACATTTTCAACCAGCACAATCGCAAACTTGTTGTGTACTAACTTAAAAAAATTATGAAACAGTCAGTGTTGTTGTGCTGTGCGTGGAATAAATTTTTGTTATTTTTCTCGGCACTCACATATTTCGCTAATTAAATAATGTAATTTTGGTATATCACTGTCCGTCTGGTGTTGGAGTGTGAGGCATTGCTTGGAGTGGTACAACTTTTTACATGTTGCAATATTAAAAAATTTCCGTCTGGCCCATAACTGCTGCTCTCAGTACAACCAAAAATCTCAGAACTTGCAGCGTGGCCAGGGTGCACTGCTGCTACCATAATGAATCTTTGTTTCAAGCTTCATGTTTATTCCAATCTGGGAAAGTTGGAGTGTAGTAGGAAAAAATATTGTTAACTTTCTGACATTTTGTTTGTTACTGAACTCGCAGAGACACCAGTCACCTCTTCCTAATATTCCCGTCATACAGTGTGTGTTATCCTGGGTTCCTTATTTGAAGTTTAAAATAAAAGCGTCCTGGCAAATCTCCAGTTTTGAATAAACAAGCATACTCACAATCAGACACATACACATATACACACTCACACAATGTCTTCATTTTTTTTACCCTTTTTAGCAGCAGCACAGCAACACTCGGATGCTCTCTGTAGAAATGAGTTTAAATATTTTTCAGCAGCAAGTGCTTTCCTTGATACAATTCCGTAAATCAGACTTGCTGCCAGCAACTACCCAGGTTTTGTTCTCTATTGCCATTTATTTGCACAAGTTTGAAAAACATATACCCATACACAACACACACACATGGAGCAAGTGTAAAAAGAGGAAAAGTTTAAGGGAGGAAAGGATAGAGAAAGCGATTTCATTTATGGTGTTTGTTTCCGCCCGTGCACAACCTGCTTTGCTACTGGATAGATGAAAGTGTATAAATATCTTTCTTGAAATGTTTTATGTCTCCCGAAAGTACCTTGTTGGGAAGGTCTTGAAAAAAAGTAAAAATAAGAAAATACAGACAGAGACAAACGCGTTTTTACTGTTGGAGTAGTAACGCTACCGCGTACGGCGGTAGTAATATGAAAGTCAGTATTTTTATTTCTTTTAATTCATGTGACATGCTCCTATGCTGCTGTTAGCTTTTATAATTCGGGAAACATACATATACCTATATACAGGGCAAGAACATAAAGTGTCACAGCCTGAGGTAGAAAGTGAGAATTAAGGAAGGCTATGACATTCTTTTCATTTTATGTCCGTAGCTACACTAGTCATTTTGAATAGGGCAAGTTGCCTAAATAACTTCATGTCTGTCTGTTTATCTGTTTCCCTCACATATATTTCTAATTAGCATAACAAGACATAATTAGCTATTATAGACACATCATTGAATTTAGAATATTGACCAAATCTATGGGACCATGAATTTATACAAAAGGTAGGGACAGTCGTAGTTCTATGTTATTATTTATAATGCATTCTCAATTCCCAACTGTGGTGATGTGAAAGTATATTACATGTTGAGGTTATCATTTTGTAGTAGTAAATGCTATCTTCACATCTACTATTATGTATGATATGTCTGAACATCCTAAAAGTTTATTTATAGTTTATAAATGTTTAATCTTCTTTATAATTTCGTTTTCCGCTACTTTCCCACGTTTAGGTTGTTCGACGTAATATATATATATAAGGTCACAGAGACAAGTCAGCTCACGTTTTTCCAAGAAAGCACGAAACTACGGGATTTGGCTCGTTCTTAGCTTTCTTCCCTGAGTACCATTTGGCATAGTATCGAACCAATTGTATGCATATAGTGAAGGTAGGCGCATCTTTGAAAGCTCTCAGTGTGTATGTGTGTGTCTGACTTTACTGCTTGTAATACCAAGTACCAACCAATTTAGTTTCACCAATTGTTGGCTCAGTCCGCTTATAAAACATGCCAAAGCACACACCTTTCAAAGCACAATAAGGTACCTACAATAAGCCCGGGATCAAAAGCAACACACTGATGCTTCGTTACTGATAAAACTTTTTTTCCACCTTGAAAGGAGAAAAAATGCCTTAATATTAACACTATTTGCCTGGCATTCCATTTTATATTTTAGCTTAAATGATGCTAACATGTAGAGCTAAAATACGGTACCATGCCGTTATTGCTCACAAAGTCCCAAAGACATTTCTGTAAATCGACACAACATACATTTACTACTTTATTCATAAATAGGGCATACCACATGTAAAATATGTCCATTGATAATTTTCCATAATCTACTTAATATTTTCAATACTTCTGATGATTAATTTGTATCAAGAAAAAAATCTAGCTGTGCATGGCTGCTCGCCTGCGATAATCTGTTTTCCTGTTCGAGTTGAAAAGTCTTCCTTTCCTGTTGTATCAATGTTTGGCACGTTGGCACTTTTCCTTTTTATCCATTTATGTGCTATCGGAGCTCCGGAAAAAGAAAAATATTTTCTGTAATATTTCATCGGCAAAATGTAGCGTTTACTCCATTTTGTTGCTGATGATGATGGCACTGTACGTTCACCAGGAGTAATGTCATTCCCCCGCGTCGAGTGAGTCTTTTCGGTTTGGTTAAAGTCATAAAACATTGCCCGCACAGAGTAATATAACGGTACGTGTTTTTCTTTTTTTCCGTACCGCACTACTACGTTAAGATAAATACACGTTCCTAAGGTCATATGTCACTACATAAACCAGACTCCACTGCGTAGCAGTAGGGTTGTACACGTCGTTAAGGATCAAAAGGAAATAAGCTTTTCTTTCCAACTGTTCATCAAATGCTTGTGCAATATCCGTTTATATATAGTTTTGTAGAAAATAAATGTTTTCCATCCTGTCAAATCCAAACTCAAATGTGCGGTTCAATTTATTGCGACTAGAGTGGACTGCAATTTTACTCGGAGAGTGTGTTATTTGGACTTTTGGACAACAACCTAGTTTTATCCAGTTTTAGGATTTGAGTCGTGGCAGGTCACTTTTTTTGAAGATAAGAACTTCGGACTCTTTGCCGTATACCTAGAGCCATTGAAATGAAATAAAAGTAGATTGAAATGGAATTGTTTACCGTGGCGTGGTCGCATTGTACCTGTCACGTTGACTTGTACCTACTACTAGTACTAGAGGGGAGGCGAGGCAAGAAACGTGATTGGTTGAAATTAAAGCAACTGTCTTCATGGAGGTCACCTAGAAACATTACGCTGTGCAAAATTGTGAGGCATTGTGGATACCTACATTTATGTTGGAAGTTTTACCGTTACCGTTGACGACAGGGGTGAAATTAAAGTAGATAAATAAGGAACACAAAACCATTCAAGATAATAACTTCTTGTTTGAGAAAAACATGGGTTCGCAGTTTTACAAGAAAGTAGCCGGTGAGATGTACATTTGCCCCATGAATCAAAAGCGGTTAGCCGCTAGCCACTATTAGACACTATTTCATTTCCGGTACAATTTTCTGATAGATCATGCATGTATTTGCACAGTTGTGTTGTTTGGCGTGATACCAAGTTTTGAGGAAAAAGCGTAATATTTTTATTTAACGATCTCCACTTTTATCTTTACCAGATCGTAACCGACGTTGTGTGTTCCATATGGAAAATGGAAGATTGGATATTGAAACAATTTATGATGGAAACAAAGATCTGAAAAAGAAGTACGTACAAAAATGTGGACAAGATATAAAGCATTTCAAATGGTGTGAGTAGGGGCCGCCGATTTCAACGGGACGGCCGTCATGTTGCCGCTTTTTTCCATGGACTGCGAAAAATCTGTAAAATGTTTTTTTATCCTGTATAGACATGGACCTATATTTTATTTGGAAAATAAAAATAAGTCATTCGTATGTGACTGAGGTCTCTACAGAAATAGGATGAGCCAATGACATTTTACTGCAGTGGGCAGTAACTGCTATCACTTGAAAATCATATCCTTTACAAATGTCGTTACTACAAGGCACAGAACAACTATTATCCGTAGACACGCAAGTTATAAATTCAGAAATTGAGCAGAAATATGGTGATGCTCTCGCTACTTCGGAAATTAGCATGCTCCACAGCAGCAAATCGGGGATTGCGGACATGAAAAGGCAAAGTTCAGTTAGGAGAGTTTCTTAGACGGACGAACAGACTCACACGTCATCTGTGTGAAAGGTTTAGTGAACCCCACTAAACTAATGGTGATTCTATTGACGGTTAGGATCGGACTCAAAATAGCAATCTGTGTTCCTCCGCCGTTCATTACGGACTAAAAGTAACTAAACACGAATGCAGTGACTGTTTGTCTGTACGCCCATCATCTGAAGGTAGGCGATTACAATTTAACGTGCTCAAAAATTATTGCTGCAGTCAAAACGACATCATATTTAGAGGGTCGCTGTAAATGAAATTAGTCAACACTTTGTATATCAGCCGTACTATAACATTTAAAGTTTATTACAATTGCCTTTTACACACGAAACGTTTAATGCTACCGTTGAAACCGTTGTTATCGTTTGCAATATCGTTAGACCTTCATTGTCAGCTGTGTGTGCTTCCATTATTGCTTTCTCAAACCTTTCCTCATTCAAAGTTGCGACTTCTGGAATCTTTTCTTCCTCTCCAATTTAATGCTCCGCCAAGAAAATTTGCAGTAGAAGGGGTACATTTTTCTGCATCGTTTATCTGCTTCCCGGAGAATCATTTCAAACACGATTTTATCAAATAAAGACGGTGGTAGGGTTACTGAACGAAAAATTTTCTCTTTCACACAAATGCAATGCCATTGAATTCGGTCGATATCGAAAAAAAGGATCTAAATCCTTTAAAATATTATTACGAGATTGGACCGCCGCCGCATACGCAATTTCAGCACCAACTCAATGCGAATCGTGTGGAAATATGAAAGCCCGAGAAAAAAAGTAAGAAACACTACTACTCCTGGTAACAACGTCTTAGAGAGCGAAGAAGAGAGAATTTTGATAGAATTTTTCACGAGCTTTTTTCTCTCAAAAGGTCTCATACTAGTGGGTAATTTCCATAACCTATGGTTTTAACACTTGTCTTGAGATGTGCAACCCTTCCGTACAGAATAGAAAAAAACTGAGAATGAGAATTGGAGAGGTCGTTGGGTCGGTGTGGTTTTAACTCAGTTGTCGGCAACATCTTAAAAGAATTTGCTTTTGAATGATTCCTTATTATACAGCACGTAAATGCGCAAAAACAAGAGAAAGAAATCACGGTCGTACATTCTCATCATAATGTCATCTATAATCCAAAGAGTCGTCTCAGACTCACATCTTATTTTTTTTGCTTTTCTTTCTCCACTTGACTTTTTGGTGGTTTCAGAGAGATACTGAGTAGAGTAGTCAACGCTTTTTTTGCATGTGGTTCTCACATTGTTTCGGTAAATTATTCAAATCACGACGGAAGCTTCCTTGTGTGTGTGTGTGTGTGTGTACTTGGGTGAACCTGGATGAACTGTAAATAATATCAGTAACATGTATAGAGGTATGCAGACGTAGATTTTCCCTATACACTCATACATATATAAATGTACATGACATGTCGTATTATTATACTTCTTATTGTATTTTTAACTTTTTTGAAGCACCCGCTCATCCTGACCAGTGCGTAGGGATATCAAGGGCGTACTTTTGGGAGAGAGAACGTGTGAAAGGTCTAAATAAAACTATCACCGCAGTTCAATACCATGTGTGAATTAATGTTTTTATCTGCAATGCGCTTTTTTCTCTACTTTATTAACGACTACTACACCCATTGCACACAACAGTCTGCATTTTACGCGAGAAATGTGAAACTTGAGTCACTTTAAATTGCCCGTTTATATTTTTGTTCTGTGAGTAAACTTGCGCCAACAACTTTCATCCAAATGGCGTAATTGGAGCCCACTTCAAACTGACAACTGACTCCCACATTATTTTTTATGTCTTTCTGTGCGCTTTACTTCTTCCTTTCATACTGCCAGCTTTACAGGGTAAGTCGTGTGGACAAGAGGCTAGAAAAAAAATTTAATTCAGATGAACTGTACAAGACCACTCAAACTATTTTGAGAGAGATGAGAGAGAGAGAAAACGGAAGTAGCCCCTGGAAAATATATTGGGCTTCTTTCCTGAGATAAAAATATCATCGTCGAGAAGAAGACAGTGACTGGAAAAGGCAACTTTCTTTTGGTCGTTCATCTCCTTTTCTGTTGACGCAATTTATGTGCTTCTCCTACAACGCTGAGCCTTTAAAAAAGTTGGGGAAGCAAAAAAAGGAAACTTTTTTTCTTCTTCTTTAAAAAATGTTCCAGGTTGTATAATAGGTACAATGGCATTTCATCTTGATTAACCTGACTTAGTGTTTAACTTGACATCAGGTAATAAAGCACGTCCACCTGAGTAAATCGTCACTGCTTCTTGGGAAAGAATGGCTGCTCGACGTAATTGCTCATGAAAGCAATAAACTTTCTATAAGAGGCTTACCAGTGTATACTGCTGTCTCCTCTTTTTTGTGTCGTTGTTCCGCTTCATTTTTAAAGTTGCGTAATTTATTGACTTAATTTGTTCGGAGGGACATTGTTTTCATAAGAGAAAACTTCCTCTCTTGCCGCAAATTTGATTAGCATTCTTCTCTAAAACTCCTTCACTACTATAGCTCTTCTTCTAATGATTTACGGGGCTAATAAGACATTCTTGGGATGGTGCTGCTGCTGCTGCTGGTGGTACGCAGTACGCACCACCACCACCATATACATACTTTTTATTTGATACGCAACGTAATTGGCGTGTTGTACACGAGCAGCCATTATTCATTCAAACGTGTCAAAATTTCAAAAACAATTTTTCTATGATCCTGAAAAGTCCCACAAATTTTGATGTTCAAAAAAGATCATTTGGGAAGCGCACTGGGTACGGTGATGATGCCCGATCCTCTATTTTCAAACACACTGTCTTGAATAATTCAACACGCAACGTTTAATTAATATTACGTATAGCAGCCAAAAGGAACGCGAGATAGGTTCAAGTAGGTAGCTTCTTTTACGTTGTCACTACTGCGCCATAATATACGCTATCGTGTAAAATTTCAAAACTGAACACTCGTGCAGCTAAGCAATGAAATTTGACAAAAAGGAAAAGTTTACCTTAGGGACCAGACGAACCGGAATGACATGTTCATTTTCCTATCTAAATTGCGGCAGCCATCTGGATTATCTGTGAAAACAAAAAGAGAAGTGGTTTCAATACATATCAAGCACTACACGATTATGTGCTACAAATATAAAAAAAGTTTGCGTTGGCAGTAGTCTATTCGTACAGGGAGACAATATAGATAAGTGGTAAAACAGATCATACATTCTCTCATTATTTATGAACGGAGCTGCAGAATATATCGTTATCATTACTCTAGCAGATATCTATTTGAATAAATGTTCCCCCGAGCACAGTCAATGGAATATATGAAATGCGCTCTAGCTTCAACCTCATAAACCATCCGGAGTCTAGCCTTTTCAGACTTTCACAAACAAAATCAAATATCAAAGACTTTTCAACAGGCAATTCTTTTTGTAACGTTAGAGAAAAGAGTAATAAGCACGTACTACACGACGAGACCATTGGTCGGTTCAGATCTGAGCGGCGTTGAAGTGAAAAGTGTCGAAATGGCCTTTTATTATCGTTACTCGTACCACTACTGTATTTTATCTTTCTCTCTCGCTCTCTCGGTTTCTCTATGTAACTACGACGGCGGTCAGAGAAAATGAAATATTTTAAATGATGTACTACAGCGTCGAATAGGACTTTTTGGTGAAAAGAGGATGATTGTTTGACGAGGAGAATGAAGATGAAAGTTAAATTCGTAAAATCAAAACAATACATATCACTCTGGCAAACCAACGGAGCAATCTACCAGACCATTTGTGATACATCGACATGTGTGCCTCTTTTCGGGGGAGTTCTCTATAGACTTTTCTCTTCTCGTCGTTACGGCAGCCGATTTTGTCTCGTATTTTTGATTTCCTCTCTCCTCCCCACCCTGTACTTTCCCAAGTAGCTTTTGGCAAGACCCGTGGAATTCACTGCAGTAAAAATGTTGTTCACGTATTAGCTCAACTAATCCCACAAGAAGGTACAACAATGTCCCGCTTGTTTCCCGTCATTCTCCTCAGTACTCACAGTGCAATGCTGGGTATGAGCGAGGACAAAAAAAGTAGAAATCGGGACAAAGAACATCATTACCGCTTATATACACATGGCAGGGCAAGTAATCTTTGATATGCGCGTATTTTCACTTCGTTATATATAGCGTAAGTGTCAAGAACATTTCTTCTCGTGGGATCTTACTGTCACTTTTTGAAATGATCGAGTGTCAAGGAATTTTATGACTGTGCGTGTCTCGCTCTTCCTATGGATATAACCGTAATCACAAAATGAAATATCAAAGACGCTCCTCATCCATTTCCCTGTATGTGTCGTGTATCTTCCCTGGGAAACCATGTTCACATGCTGTGTACGCAGTGTGCTCCTTTTCGTTTCTTTTATTCATTCTTTCCCCATAACTTTGGTTACCTACCGAAACTAAAAAGGGTCCCCTGGAAATATTTTCTTCGCTCGAGTTGTATCAGTTGAAGCAGGTAACGAGAGAAAGTATGGTAATAAAGTTACGCAATAGCATACGGTTTTTCCCCAGTTATCCATTAAGATATCGCCATCCTTACCTATACAATATAGTAATCCCCAATGGATGTAAAAATGTGTGTTGTTTGCTACTACAATATATGAGACATATAAATATTACGGAGAATAAATTCTATTCTTTTGACAGATCAAGTACAAATGAGATCAGGACTGGCTCTCCGAAACCAGAGCGCGACTCGCCATCCACCAAACCAAACAAAAATGCTCAAACAATCGATCACGATCAATATACATGTGCATGTATGTCTGTGTGTGGGCCGGGTTCTTACTATTTTATAAGAATGATTTTTGCCCTACCTCCTGCTATTTTTGTGGAGAAAATCACGAACCCTTTCTTCGTTTATATACAGGGCTTGGTGCAGGTAAATTACCTCACGTAGGTATTTAGTCGTTCGCTTGGAAAACTCCTCCAGAATGCCAGGTAGTTTACCCTTTGCTGTACATTTTTTGGAGAATTATCCAATTCAGAGAAAGTACGTTGCTTTCTAAAATGTTGTTGTTATTTCCCTTTATTACGCTATTAGAGCCATTCAGTTCCAAATTTTTGAGAGAGAGAGAGAGAGAGAGGGAGATACTTCTGTCCCATTATTCATTTCATTTTCCCTATACCCTCTTGTCTCGACCAATGCCAGTGGCTGACGAATACACGTATCCCCCATGGCCATAAGCACTTTCCATAATAATAGAGACGAAAAGGCAGCATTATTTTCCAAGTGCCAGAGACTGACTTGACTGACGAAGGAGAAAGTAGTAGCAACTCCGTGAATGACATTATATATACGAGTGAGAGGTAAAAAAACCAAACAGACGAGCAAGCTTTTCCAGCATTTTTCTGAGAAATGCCTTTTGTTATCTAGAACGAAAGTCCCTAATAACTGCTGCTTAACAAAAGGAGAAAAACGGAAGCTGTACCTTCCCAAAAACTGTAATCAGATGGAGAAAGTAAAACACAATGCATCTTCCCTATTATATAAATGTTATACACACGATAGCTTATGTATACACAAGATATTATGTGTATTTTTTCTCAAAATGCACCATTGAAGATGACGATGATGGTAGTGGTAAGTAAGGTAAATAAGCTTACAGTCTAATATAGTCACAGGCAGAGGCAGGGTTGTTGGCATTCTGCATCTTTCTCTCACTCTACCTCCAACGCTCCCTTTACCCCGATACCAGTTTCCTCTCTCGAAGAGCCGTTACCGAGAACTGAATAGGGAATACGCTTTTGGCCTTGATAGGAGATGGATGAATGTAATGGAAAAGGACGGAAAATAAGCAGCTTCCTTCCCTTCTCTCTCTCTTTTCTGACATTACTTGGGTATGTATTTTGAGGAAAATCAAACAAGACAATGCTTTTCCCGTTTAGAAACGTGATTTTCTCTCCTTACATACTCTGTATGTGTGTAAGTATAGTGATAAGCTCGTATGTGTGTGTATGTGTATCTCGAATCTCTCCAGCTTTCCCAGTTTGCTTACCCGACTAAGTAAGCAAAGACTCTAAAAATAACGAGCTAAATTGTTTCTGAAAGCCAAGTTGTAAACCTTTCCAAAGGAGAGAGAGAGAGAAAGAAAGAGTGAGAGTGAGTCTATTTTTATTATGAAACTTCCCAATATTAAGATAAGACTCCGCGAAAATGCAAGGAATTTCAGGTCGAAGAAGGAAAGCTGTACTAAACAAAACAAAAAATAGAGGTATGTCATGTAAATTTATTCTTCTGATTAGACGTACGAGTATGAAAGTGAATTTAAATGGAATCCTGCTCTCCGTAAGTGACTAGGTATTCAGCAGTCAAGGAAAATAGAAATTGAATTTGAGAACTTAAGCGAGCAGGGGTAAAATGGAAAGGAGAGAGAAAGAAAATGGGAGGAGAACCGAAGATCGCACTTTTTCCGTTGTTTTGGGAGTTAATACATCAATATTAATGTATGGAGCCGCAATTTACGGCAGTCGTTTGATTATGCTAACGAGATAAAGGACAACAATAATTTAGTCACTTTGAAGTAATGTACAGTACAGCTTGTGTGTGTGTGTGTGCTTGTTGTTGAGAGGGTTATATGGGAAGACAACACATCAAATAATTCTAGAGAACAATAGGAGAATGGGAAGCTTTCTTCGTGGAGTTTGCTGCAAGTGCTACGCGTATAAGTTAAGACAAAGCTGAAGCCAATAGGGGAAGACAATTTGTGAGGAATTTACAATGAAATTTTGGGTAGTACGACGAGAGAGTACCACAACACAACAACCAAAATTTGCATATGCACACCACAAAAATGGAAAAACTCCTGCCAGGCAGTAAAGTGTTTTGCAAGAGGAGGGAATTGAGAGAAGAAATAAAAAGTTAATCAAATCAGTTGGTTGATGAATGAGAATTTCATGCTTGGGTTGGGCTTAAAAAGCTGGCAGTTCCTCAAATCACAATGATTTCAAAAAACGGCGAGTCAGATGCAGAGTGCTCGGTGAAATGGATGGGGAAAGGAGAAAAAGAGAAAGTACAGAAAACGCGCGGCATTATCCAACTTGCGCTGGGAGGAAGGATAATCAGAGAAGGAATTTATTTTATTTGAGGAGCTACAAAGAGCTCAGCTGCTGTTGCTACTACTGGAGCTGGAGCACCAGCAGCAGTTCAGGATTATCTTTTAAGGCTGTGTGTGTGTGCGTTCGTTAGTGGCTTAATGCTAAGAATCCAAAATTGCAAAGTCTTCTTCTGTTTGAAGCAACCAATCTTACTTTTTATGCCGATCTCTCTGTTTAACGAGTTCTTTGGCTTGGAAAATTTTCCTGGTTACCTACACTCATGATGAATTTATTACGGTGTGCGTACTCTGCGCTTTCTCCGAATCAGGTAGAACTTCTTGCAGGAAATTTATATTTTTGAATTCCACCAGACAACCAAAATTAATTGCATCTACTAAAAACTGCTACACACGCACACACGGTTACAATTTTCCTCTCTCTCAAAAACATTTTGTCTCGTTGTTTAACTTAATTTCACAACATGATTGTCAGGTACAACTTTACCCCTAAAATATTCACACTTTTCCTCCACATCGCACACGCGAGGAGAAAATATCAAAAGCGAAAAGGAACAGAATCTAGCCCGTCAGACACTTTCTCCCTGTTTAAGAAAGTGAATGAAGAATTTATCGTGACTACTATTATATAGAACGTGTCGTGAGGCATTCTCCTGGGAATGCGATACAGAAACGACCTCAGTATAAATTATACAATGTTCAAATTCACGCTCTCTCACTCCTTCACTTCACGACGCTCATTTACGTCAGTGTCAGGCTTTTGTCCTGCATGTTTAAACAAACTAAACAAAGTGCTACTTTACCTCCAAACACACATATCATCATCATCATAATAATAATAAGGTATACAGTTTCTTATGTAGAAGGCGTACACCTACATGTGCTCATATTGATACCTTGTTGGGCGCTTGCCATCCAGAAAGCGGACACGTTTACCGAAGGACTCACTCCTCTTCAGAAAGAGGGATGCACTCAGAGAGTCAGAGAGAGAGACAAGCTATGCGGAAAGTGTTTATTTCCGGCTTTGCCAAAAATTGCTTTATAATTGCTACTTCAAATCATTTTGATTTGTGGGAAAGTGCGGTGACTCGTGACTTTGGACTGTTTTGTGTTTCGCTTCAAAACACAATTATCGATATGGTTGAAAGTGTGTAGTTTAAACACATGCAGTCATATACTATCTGTGAATGAGCACACACGTGAATGTGTATTTTCATTAAGGTTACGCCGTTGTTTTATGTGTTTTGTTGGTTTAATCCTTCTTCTCATTGAGCAGCCATTTTACTTCCGCTTTACGAAAGTGGAAAGCAAATATTAATATGAAATGGGCTTTAGGAAAACCCGGAATTGTTTGGGGATGTCGCCAAATTGGATTAGGTATTTTATGGGACGACTTATATATGCCCGCAGTATTATTGTCGGACCATGACATATCTGCTTTGTAGTGTTTCCTGTGTTACGGCACAAGTTAGAAGTCTTTTTTATTTATTTTAGCTGATACGGGATAATCGGTTGCTAGAGAGCAGAGGTAGGAGAGACACACACAAAGAGAGAGAGAGAGAAATGGGAAAATAGTTATTCTCCAAAGCAATGTTCTCATAAATTGAGAGATAAAGCGGGCAAACGAAATCCACTTTTTTTATTTATGGTGCCCTCTTCCCAAGTGCCCATATCGACTGCTAAACACCCATAAAATGCTAAAAACAGTAAAAACTACAAAAGCCTGCCGTGCACGTGATATCCCATATTTTACTTGGCATAGACAAACACAGACACAGCAGGACCCTTTTCACTTTCAATTTCAGGTCTTTGCCAGTAAAAATTGCTTTTCATCCTCCTTTGAAAAAAAATCATGTCCGCTTCTAATAATGTTTCTCTCTCTCTTCGCCTCTCTTCAATTTCAGGTTTTACACATTTAGGTCAACGACAACGACATCTTGAAGGAGTGCGTATCTTACCCTCTTCTTCCAAAACACACACACACACATAACTACACCCGTTTTTGAGTGGGATCACTAACAGAGAGAAGCGAGAGAGAGAGAGAGAAGATGAAGTGGGACAGATGACACTAAGGACCAAGGACCACCATCGCCCTTTGTGTATAAGCACGGCACTCGACACAGTCATCTTTTCCTGTGCTAGCTACCGTAATCATACCAATATAAGTCACATATTATATCTCATCTCCTGGTCGAGTGGACTGTTTTTCTCTCTCTCTCCTTTCTTTCTCCTGTAACCAGCCTCGTCATAGTTTAACATGGCAGGAAGGATATGCGTAGCATTTCCCTTCCCTTTTCCACAAAGTCGCTCCATGTCCATTTTTATTTCATGGTTGGAGAGATACACCGTCCATGAAATACTAATAATAAATCAAACTACACCAAGATGCATATACAGAAAGTGAAGCTTTTACTCCTCTTCTCCTGTATAGGTACATTTCTCCTTTTTTAACGGGAATCTCGTTGGCTTCCACGCGTGTTTGCATTATGCATAGAAAAACGTTAAATATGTAGTAGTGTATACTTCAAGCATGTATATGCTTTCCCTCTGTGATAGTGCGTTTTTAAACGTATTTCTTTTCTACCAAAGGACTCAAGGGGCTCGTGAATATGTTTCGCAGTCATAAGCTTTCTTCGCCCCTGCTTTACGAAAGAGTTGGTTCGTAATAATAATATTGTGAGCGGCAGTAGCAGCAGGTACCTACCTACATCTTGTAAAGTTGAAGTAAAACATAAAAAAAGAGAGAGAAGTTTTTCCTGATGTGGTTAACACAAATTCTTTTTTTTTAGGAGAAACCAAGTCATCATTGTACTCCCTATTCTCTAATGCATATTTTCATGTGCTGGTGTTTCTTTACAGTTTTATCGATTACAACAGTATAACAAGCACTCAGGGCTTCTTTTTTAAGTGAACAGGCGCGCTTTTTATATACGTTCCTGTCAAATATGTGTCGTCGACCTTTTGTTGACATTAAAATCTCATTTTCAAAATTTTCAGCAACAGCTTCCTCCTTTTTGCGTAATGAAATGTTTTGAAAGGAAAAGGCGCATTTGAATAATGGTTTCCCGCCATGAGATACCCTTTAGGAAAATGGAAAGCATGTAACACGAGAGTAAAACTACTAACATTTTTATCATGTGTCCTTTCCCTGATGGAAGATTTTGGCTTTTTGGTGAGAGAGAGAAAAAAAAATATGTGAAGACCAGAACAAGTTTGTACAAACTTGGATAATTAGAAAAAAGTTGTTGGCATCTTTTTTTCTTGAGGGAGGCGAATTAATACGAATAATATGTTTTGTCTTACTACTTGGTACACAATTATACCCACAACGAGAGGCAACCTCAGCTTGGTGCACCAACGAAAGAAAAAGCTCATCAAGACTGTAGTCCCAGAGGACTTCATAAATATTCATGTAATTTTTCCACTTGTTTTTTCTCCTTCTCCTCCCTTTATTCTCCCACTTTTACCGAGATTACCTCGTCATAAGGCTTACATTATGTTACAACGTTCCCAATCTCATTATGAACGAGAGTGTTGTCTGGTTTCAACAAAATACTTTTTATTTGTATAAATTTGAAACAATTTCAAAATATGTTATGTTGTATGTGTCGATTTAAAGCAGTCAGACAGCGTAAAATATTTTTTATGTAAATACATTCATTTCCCCGAAAAATATCTGTCTGCGTATGTAATTGGCCCTTTGGCTACACTATTTTTCAAGTACAACAAAGGCAGCACATTTTATTCCTTTTTGAACAATCCCCCACATTTCCCGTCAAGATACCCCGAGTGACTCATCTTTCCTTTGGCAGTAGAAAAGGCAGCAGCCACGGAGAAACGGGGGGAAAAGTGCACTCTTGAAGATTTTGCGGATTCCTCTCACGTCCCACTCGATTCATCTACTCCAAAGTACAGTTTTCTCGTTCTCACACAAACGACTTGTACTTTCCCTTTCCATCTTTTACTTTTCGGAACGATGGGTTAATATTCTAAGCACCATTTGTTATGACTGCTGATGCTGCTGCAAATGCAACCCGCACTGCATTTTGTCCATTTCCGCGCTAACTTTATGAAACTCCACTTCATTCTCTCAGTAGCAATGCCAGCAAGAATAATCCTGCTCATTATCACAGGATGCTACGCCAACACTTTGGTGAGCCAGGCTGTGTTACACACAAGTGGGATGTTGGTATATATATATATACACGCAACGCACAACCTTAAAGCAGCAATGCGATTGATGAGTTGGCTAGATAGGGGACTAGTGTAAAGCAGGCACATTTCTCATTCCCTTCCAACTTTGGATTTCTCATCGTCATTGCCCAAACATGTGTATACGCCTTCCCCTGGACATTTTTTTCCTTTTCCAAAGGATATACACTTTTGTGAGCTTCTAAAGATTTAAAATCCCCGTAAAAAGTAGTTGCAACACTTTACATAATATAAAGCACCACACCAACAGCATATTATCTAAAATCTCAAAAGTGTGATGGCATGTTTTACAAGTTTCGACAGAGAATGCACACAAGCAGCCTTGCTAGCAAAAGCGGAATTTTCTGTTTCTCCCACGAACTATCCAACACTCACTTTTTTCCTTTACGACGACTGCTGCCGGTTCACAAATGGCTACATTTTCCCCAGAAACCTTGGCCAGGTTTTAAAGGTGCAGAGCAGGGAAAAACATGACATATTAAATGGGGAAATTTTCTCTCCGTTAAAAAACTTTTTTCTGTTTAAACTACTCTTCACGAAAAAAATGAGACTATCAGCAAGATAAAAGACAGCGCAGCGGAAACATACTGGCAACAACCTCCACACACACACACACACATACACTCCTGGGGAAAAATATCTCGCAATGATGATAACTGCATCACCGTCTTTTCCAGTATCACATTTGTTTCCGTTAAGAAACATCCTCTTTCTAGTTCAAGGTTCCTTTTCCCAACATTCCAAAATGAGAAAAAAAAACTTTCTTTTTCGTCCTGAAAAAAATAAAAACTTTTCTTGGGGGAGCGAAAACAAGTTGGTTTTTCAATGAGACGGCTCCAATGAATTGATATGACAGTCACGAAAGATGTTTGTTGCACTGTTACGTACAATCCAGAGTACATATTATACGACGACGAGGAGTCCCTGCGGACGTAATAGTATAGAGTGTGGTGTCAGTGAAGAGGAATCTGTCAGAGGAGTTTATGTTATTGCTAGCCCGATGAGATTATTCAAAATGGTATATTTATTTTCAATACAGGAAGTTCCACTCCTATTCCGGTTCTGTGAACTCAAAATTTAGTGCAAAGACTGACGTGACTGCCTCTATAAACATATATACACGTATACCTACCCCAGAACAGAGCAACACCATCACCACCGGTGCTTTAGAAAGCACAAGGGAAGCGTGTTTCTTATATATTGTAATACTCACTGAATAAAATATACCATAAAAAAAGTCTGATGCCACAACAAGCTAACAGCAGGCACATTTCAAAAGAACAAGAGCCTCACGTCGTGTGCATACAAATGACATAATGATGATACATTGTGGCAGGGCTAATGCAGAGAAAATCGAGACAACTTTATGGAAGCATCAAAATTTGGATTTGGAATTCAATTCGATGGATTTCTAAAGGTGTATTGTTAGACAGTTGCGCTGGCTGTGCGCGGGAGAAAATTGCTGTCATAAAAAATACACTCGATGTGGTGTACACTGTACACCGAACATGAATAGGAAATCAATTGTCACCAAGTCAACCCAAGTTTCGAATAAATGATTATATGGCGGAGTCTCCAACAAGTTATATTTTTATGTTTTTTTGTTACAACGACGGCCATTTCACTGTGTTGGCGTATAACTAAAAAGACGAGTACTGCAAAAAGGAAAACTTTAAACAGTTTCAAGTCCAAGCATGTGGTACGTGCCTCCCGAGTGTAACGTTGGTTTAGAGTTTTGCAGAGCCGAAAAGAAAGTCCCCAAATATTAATCACTGCTCGCGAGCGTTGCTACACAGCCTTTTCCCAAAATGCTTTGCTACAATTTCTCTGTAACAAGCAAGTTTTGCAGGCCACCGGAGAAGTGACTACGGGGGCGTATTAATATTTCAAGAGGATTATGGTTACATAAACAGTGGAGACAGTTGACTATTATATTGTATGCAAATGAATGTGTGTGTGTCTGTGTGTGTGAGGAAACGTGTGTCGTGTGCCGGTAGACGTTTTTCCTGTGCAGTTATAACTTTCAAAGTAAAACTCTTGTCATCAGCCTGTATGAAAGCCTATCTAGAAAGTTGATGGATGCCGAGGGTTACTGTTTTTATGAAAATAAGTGATGTAAGCACGTCGCTCGTATTCATCAGAAACATGTATGTAGCAAAAAGGGAAAGTGAGAGAGAGAGAGAGCGAGAAAACGAAAGTGCGTTGAATTTCCTAACAAGCAAAAGGCTGGTTAGATATGGGCCGTTGTACAAAATTTTAGATAGATAGATACACACATATACACACTGGAGAGATAGGAAACACAAGTAGTTTGTCAGACCGGGAATGGGAAAGTAAAATTTCGACCGTGTTGTTGTCGTGGAAGGGGAAGAAGAAAAAATGAGATGGGGGCAGAAACCTGAATGCTTTGAGCTTTTTAATGGGGAATACATGAAGTTCACACTGTATTTGTACATGGTACATACCCAGTGTAACTTAAACAGTTTTTTCGGGATGATAGGATATATACCCACTCGACATTTTATTGTAGCGTACTTGATTTAACAAATACAAAAAAGAGAAATTTGACACTGCAGGACACACAGTGTTTGTGTGCGTGAGTCTGTAAAAGTATGCATGTTTTTTTGGTCATGTCTGGATGCCGTAGACTCTTGTCGTCGACACTGGGAGAAATATGTATATGGAGCTCATTGCCAGAGTTTTTATCAAGCTCTCTGATTTTTCAGGTTCTACTGTTTCGTGTGTAGTAGATCACATTTCGGCCATAAATCAAGGTCGGGGTGCTAGTCTATAGAAAGGAAATCTGGGGTTGCATTTCATTGCATCCCGAGAGTACAAACACACAGCAGCATACCACCGATCCTCCGACACTTGCAGGGAAAAGTAACAGACATAATATTTGGTTTGTGCACAACAGACTGCATCGATACTGCAGCAGTAGGTGTGCAGGCAGATGTCTGAAGGATAGGCTATCATCACACCTTTTTAGTAGCCGAGAGTGGGAATAAATGGGAAATTGTGGAGCTAAAAGGTACAGACAGACTATATACACACGCCATCCCCATGAAGTGTATGAAAAGGTATTTCCCATTTTTTATATCTTCGCCAAAGGACAATGACGATGACGACCAGGCAATTTGCAATAAACTACACGACAAGACAGACAGCTTACACCCATTTATTTCTCGAGCTCCTTAAATAAAAAAAGTAAATACTCCACACACACACACACGGGGAGTTGTTCAAGAGGAAAATTCCTTCACTAAAAATCAATACAATTTCCCATTTGATCGGCAAAGTTCCCATAAAATAAAATATTGCATTAGTGTCGCAGTTACTGCAGCAGCAAAACTTTGGCGAGTCTAACTATCTATATATGGTTTCCGGTGTTCTGCTGTATCATCCTTTTAGTTCCGAAGAAAACGTGTGTATAATAAACCGGAGGTATGGATGAAATGGAAGGAAAAGTTTTAGGCTTGGCCCTCCCTCAGTGCATTTTCGGGGAGATGGAGCAGTAAAAGATTGGATCTGCATTGTAATGGACGTGCACGCACGCATTTTGGACTGGTTACACAAGGAAAAACGTTTGTGTGGAGCAGTCTCACACATACACAACCGACGCCGTGTAATATATAAACTATACCCAGCTATAAAGTATATGACGAAAGGAAAGAAATATTTTATGCTCTTTGTCATTTATTGTTCTTTCCTCTTTGTTCTTGTGCGGAAAGTAGAAAAATGGCCCAGAACAAGAAACATACTGCATGTAAGTAGGTATGTACTTATGGTAAAGACCCCAAACGACATTGTCGTATCGTTTTAGATAAATTGATTACCGGAAAAGCTGTGTGGTGGGTTAGACAGTCACTAGTCCCTACTAGAAAGCATAAAGTTTCAATTTTTTAAATAAAAATGTACTCCATAAAAAGGGAAGGTACCTCTTTGGCTACTTGGGTGGAACATGACATAAATTCCTGTTTTTCATTTTAATTGCCAGTTAGAAAGTAGTAAGTGTGTCGTATAATAAAAAGAAAACAACACACACAGCAGACAACCACATGTATCATTTTTATGAAATTCAAAGCCACATAAAAGTTACGAGGATGTAAGAATTCTCTGGTACTTTTCCCGATTTCGCACCATCACCATTACCATCTGCATGTAAACGGCTTTAATAGGAGGGCGGAAAATTCCGCAGTTTTTGTGTATTTCGGCCAACGTTTACAAACATCACTCTCTTCAATAGCACAACAGCACTAGGGAAGTGCACTGTGTCTGTGTGTTGACTTCCCAAGCCGTTTTACTAGTTTTGCAAAAAAAGCAGTTTTTGTTATTGCTGCTGCTGTTATCGTTAGTTTAGTCATCTTGGCTACATCTAGTCTTGTGATTTTTAATGCGACAGAATTTATTCAAAGGATTTACTTTTCTGCTTACGTTTGCTTAGCTTTTCTTCGAAAAAAAAAAGAGCGGACTTATTTCACTGTGATAAATTCTGCCGGGATAAGCAGGATTCGCAAAGCTTTCACTGCATAAAAAAAACGCGCAATGTTTGTGTAGTAACTCCTTCTTCCTCTGGTGTGCTTACTTTTAGAAAACTATTGAAATCGGAAGGGGACGGCAAGTCGGCAAGTGAGACAATATTATATCGGGCCATGGGGAATATAGTGTACATAGATACCTATAGTCCTAAATAGATTTTTAATACGCGTTCCTGCAGGTAGTAAGGATTAACCGACTCGGGGAGCTTTACAGAGAGATACGAAAAGGAAATATATCCAAGATTTACCTTTCTTTCAACAGTAGGCTCGTGTGGGAGTGTTTGCTTATTCTCAGTAGTCCTCCAAAAATGCCGTTGAAATGGAGAATCCAATGAAAAGGGTTTCGTCACCGGAGAAGTGCCATACACAAAAAACTGAATTGCTTTAAACAGGTTAACCCGTTTAAGCAATCATTTTACTGATGAGAAAAAAAATTCAACAATTTTTTTTTACCATCGCAGCCTTTGGGTGCATTCGTCGAGCTTTTTTATATAAATACGCGTAGCTGACTTGATTAAAATCATTGAATATTAAGCCGAATTGCCCTTGATGATACGTCTCCCGTAAAATAAACTTTAGGTTCTACATGCTTATACAGCTCCAGAATGGAGAAAATCAAAATTTTATTTTAAGGTGCGACAAAAATGCGTTGAAATGAAGCCTGCCGGTGATGATAGCGTCTGTGGAGGTAGATACAACACCGTAACTACCAACAATTTCTTTCTCATTCGTTCTGTCAGATAGACGGGAGAAAAGAAACTTTTATCTTGTTTGTGTACTTTGCACCCGTACACAACTTTTGAAAGCAGCGAGAGAATTTTTTTTGTGTCCAACTCAACCGTGAGGTCGATGGTGTCATGGAGGATTAGACAGGCATACACACACAAGATGATAGCACGCCTTTCTATATATAGAAAAAAAGGCGCGTGCAATATCATCCAACTTTTTTTAAATGATATAATATTATTCAATATGAGATTGGGCAATAGTATCTTTTCTTCTCAAGGAAGAGACTGTTTATTTTGGAGGGAACATGGAACCGGAGGATTCACAACGGGAAAACGAAAATACAAGAGAAAACTTTTTTCCAGGTTTACCTACCCGTTTCCATAAATACATACTCAGGGAGAGAGAGAGAGAGAGTTTTCAATGCAATGTGTTCGTTCTAACGAGCTGTGTGGTGGCAAGTGAAATGAATCTACAACATATGTACCTTATATGTTCAAAGGAGATACAGAAGACAGCTACATAAGAGATTGGAACTTGCACCTCGGTAGAAAAAAAATGAAAAGATGGATCGAGTGGTGCTATTGTTATTATTGCGTAGTGGTAAATGGAAAGGACGATACCAATAAAACTCTTCGTTGGCCCTAGCAAAACTGAAAACGCTTTTTCTTTCTTTCGTTTTTTTATACCAAAGTGGCAATGGTAGATACAGTATCATAAAACGAAACGGAAAAGGATAAAGGCTGCTAATGCACTTTTCTTCTTCTCTCTTCTTCACCCAAAAAAAACCAATGCCATCAGCAGCAGGCAGACACACTGGTCCAACTCCCAGGACACTTTTACTACAAATAGTGCATACATGTTTACCGCGCGCAAGTTACGTTGTACACGACCGTGTGTAGGAAAAAAAGAGTACAAAATGAAATGCTGGTTGTTCAAAAACGGATTTCTTTTCGCCACCTTGTTCTTTACGGGCACGGTTGATGCTGCTGCTGCTGATGATGATGATAGGGACGGTGACATGTACAAGAATAAGTGGTGCTTTTTCGTTTTTACTCTCTGTCGACGAGAGAAAGGACACCCGAAATAAATGCAAGGGCCACTTTCCGCGATCATTTCTCTCCTGAAAATGTGTCCCACTCTCCGTGACATAGCCACAGCGCCGTTTCTTCTCCTTTATGTAACGTTGCAGCTGCTTCAATTGATAAAGATGAACGAGGGAAAATGTCCGTATAAAAAGGAATCAAGCTGGCCATTTCTCATTTTATATTGCCATTCATGAGCTCTTTCTCTCTCTCTGATATCATATAATTCGCCATACATAAACATTACGGCCGGCTCAAAAGCTGTATCTATATGGAGCCTTTTTTTGAGTAGCTTTACGATACGATTTTTACGGCTATTCACAAGAGACTGATTTTTATAAAAGTGGGATGGCTGCTGATTTCTTTCCGCCGCCGAAACAGGCTTGACTGACTAACTCGTGTGATGTTGCCACGACTGCTAACAAAACACGGAGTCTTTCATTTTTCCCAGAGCCACACACATACACACACGCTAGAATGGCTTTTGTCCGGGGAAACTACATTTTGCTAATGTACACAGGGACATGTTCACGTGGAAAGGAGATACGGATCTTCTGTACCTGCTTTCTTTGCTCTAGTTGGTTGGATGGGCTTTGAGTTTTGATGTGTAGTGTGTTTGCCGAGGGAAAAAATGTACGATACAATTTTCCGTTAACGGTAATGCAGGCAGTCCAGCCGGTGGAGTAGTCGAAAAAGGAAGAGAAGTAGCAGTGGGATTGGGAAAAGAAGGAAATTTCTTTGAGTAGCAAAGAAGAAACTCTTTTTTGAAGCAACTTTATTACCACAAAAGGATTATCTACATCAAAGAAATAACGTTACAGAGAGGGAAAATGGGCCTTAATGGTGTAACTATCAATAAAAGGATTTCATACAAGCCACTTCGTCTGTCTCTCTCTCCCTCTCCCGGTGTGCTGTTGCTCCATATGCGCGCTGGGTTTGATGACGGAAAGCAGGACACCCCTATAACAATGAGAATTTATGCATTCCTTCTTTCATCTCAATTATTACTAAAAAAAAGAAAAGAAAATGTGCCGCGGCCGTCTCTTTGGAAGAAAATGTTTATAATTTTCCGCGGTGAATGAGATGAGAACCCATAACCCATTACAACAGGTTTAAATGTATGTATACATGACAACCCCATATTTTATAGGCTTTCAGCAATGCCAACTCTGCAACATAAAAATGCTCTCGTTTTACACACAAATGGGGAAAATGAAATGGTAAATAGCAAGTTTATGCCTCTCCATTAAAAAATAACGAGAAAATGAAATTTAGAGCAAACGAGTAGGTTGCTGATATTTTTTGTCATTATTTGACCGCACATCTTTTTTGTGTGAGGTTTACGCTTGGCCATTCTATTCATAAATATGACACAAGTCATGCCCCATATCATATCATAACAAGAGCATTTATTTTATCTTGGTAATAACATGCAAATAGATATAACAAGCCGTAAACTGTTAACAAGCGAATATTATTATTATAATGATTCTTTGTAAAGCATATATGCACACCGCCGCCGCCACCACCATCACCACAAAAGCACAACTCATAATAAAAATGAAACTGAAACGACGTTATTGTGTGGCGAAGCAGTAATCTGAAATTGGAGTTTTAATAATAATTCGTTTAGATGTTACATTACGTACACTTCCAAATTGCCATGACGAGTTACGGACGACAGCGACACGGCCGGTCTTCTCTTTTAGCCTCGACGACACGACGAGTCAATTTCTTTACACAACTTTCCTGTACGCTGCTGACAACGACAACTGACTTTTGTGACAGATAAATCTATTTAGTCTTTTTCTACTTTAACTGCCCACCCGTTCTTATATCTATATACTTCTCGTCCTTATACATGGTATGCACACCACAACAACGACGACGCACACACACACTTGTTTCTTTTATTACATATATATCGTCTTGTGCTTGTAAATAAGCTAGAGTCATTGAAAGCCTGTCATTTATTTGTTTGCACTTGGCTGCTCATTATTCTCTACTTCTCATGTGTCTGCCACTGGCACAGTTGTCTCTGTCTTGTTACTCGTTGGCAGGCTCTGGCAATTTCAAGTGACAACACCACTACTAATGACGTTCAATCTCAATCTCTGTTCAGTCACACTGATTCTCTTTGACAAAATGTCATTACTCCTTTCAGTAAACTACTCAAACACAAAAGAAGGTCTAAATAGCGAGAGCACAAAAAAAACTTTTCTTTGTTTAAAGTCACATTCACGCGAGCACAAAAATGGAAATGCCTTGGCAACTTCAAATGGGTCTACTCAACTCTCTCACTCTCTCGCTCCTCTCTTATCGTCTTGGAGTGTTTGGATGTGTCTATGTGTGTGGAACAGTAATAATAAAAAATGCAATCCAGTTTTTTTCCAGTTCACCGACACTGACACGTTGCTGCTGCACGGTACAACAAGTACCACGTTTATACATGCCTTTCTTACTATCGTATTAATGTTATTATTCTTCTTTAGACTTATTAAGATTAATTGTGTGTGTGAAACAGTCAGGCTGACTCTTTATTTGTGGTGCGTCCTTTTTTATGTCTTGTAGTGGCGTGCTGCTGCTGTTACTGCTACTACAGCTACAGCTGAAGAATAAACTTTTCACTGTTTTATTTCTAGTCTATCGCCAACTTTGCTGCCTGTTTTGGCAGGGAAATGTCTAAAACTGTAATGTAAACGGGGGAAGCACTTCCTGCACTGGAGAACTTTGTATATTTATTTATCTTTATTTTTGTTTAGCTTGCAACTAAGTCCCTGGCTCGACGCGGGTTCTCTTGTTGTTACCACTGTTATTAATGAACATAAACAGAAGAAAAAAGTGAATTGTGTGTGTGCGTGTGTGTATCTGTATGTTTTTTGTATACATACAACAGACACACGCGCGTGTGTTTACGCGTTTGTTACCTTCAAATGAAAAAAATGTTGTGTTGATCGTGGAAGGAAGTAAACGGGAAAAGCGGCTGATTTTCCCCGTATTACAACGCCGTTACGAGAAGGACGAACAAGTAGGGAGTAGAACGAGACGGCTTGCTATCCTCCACAAAACTGAACAAAGTTGAGGTTGTGTACCCGGATCCGGGTTCTGCTTTAATGCATCTTCTCCTACACAGTGTGTGTGTATTACATACTCGTCGACAATTCATTCTCCCCAAAAGAATCCGTTTTCCCCTGAATATAGTGTCTTACATACACACAAAACTGTTTCCACTGCTGCTGATACGACGTGCTTTTTCCTCACATCGATCGCGTCTTTCTCAGGAACGACCCTGTACACACCACACGAACTCTCACTCTATCGCGCGCTCTCTCCCTACTTTGGCTTCCCTATGCGGACTCCTATTCTTGCAGCAGAAATGGAGAAAATTTCTGTAGACTGATGCTTTATTCTTTGTACTGCTGACGGCTTGTTTTTTACGACGATTCAAGACATGCGCTTCCCCTATGCTTGCACACATGAATGCATACATGGAGATGTAGTCAGAGCACTAGTACTAGTACCATATAATTTGCTGGGGCTACAAAGTGAGTTATGAGATTCAAGCTTTACTTGTGTATCTTACAAAAGAAAAGAGAGAGAGAGAGATAGAACGCTGAATGCATTACAAGTTGTGTGTATGTGTGTGTGTACTAAGCACAGCTTCCACACAGTAAACGCTGCGGCCCGTATTATAATAATAGGAATGTATAAAGCTTGTTATGGTTTCGTACACAATGCAAAGTTGCGTTCCAACTGTATTATTAAAATGTCTTCATATACGTACCACTCTGTTTGGTGTAATGCCTCTTTCATTATATACCTCATACATCAAACCGTTCTTGAGAGAGAAAAATTTTATCAAAAATTTAAAACACGAACGAGTTCACATTGTCTGTGAAGAATGATGATCCCAAATCCCAAATGAGGATTACCATTTCTGTATTAAAATGATCATTAATATTTTACGTTGGTTATATGTATACCTTTATAGATAGCGTGATACTAAAAACGAAAGCAATTTGCGGCAGTCCATGGAAAACAAGCAAAGCAGGCCAATGATGCGTACGCACCTAAGGAAAGGTGGCAAAATATTTTTTCCATGCACACTCAGCTTTAACCTTATAAGACACCTATTATTCACTTAAGAACCCAAGAATGGTTATTTTTTGTTATCGTCTGGCGGTTTCTGTAATAAAATTGGCTGGAGAAAAAAAACCTCAATTTTTCATCATCATGTTTGCCGCGAGTTGGAATAGAAAACCCATCAAAACTTGAAGTTTGGTTTGCTTGGAATAGTCAAACGCGTCTGTAAATTCATCATGAAATTCTAATAGGAAAACTCAATTTATCAAAGATATAAAGACAGTATGGAAATATGAGAGACTGGCCGTTTTATATTTTCTTGTGTGTGTGTGTGGATTTTGTTTAGGTAGCAAAGCGGTACCATATTGTGGGTTTGCTGGAATAATAATACGCAATAGATTACCAGTTGTTGTCTCTCATACAGTTTTTGTGTCTTTCTCCTTCAATCTCTCTTTTTCCCTTCTGCTGAAAATGCATTAATACCGCGCGCCTCCTCTACCATTCCCTTCGAGAAAGAAAAAGTGAAAAGAAAGAAAAATGGTGAAGTGTTGAATGTTGCGATATGTCATTTCGTAAGCGGCTTTCACTGCCACCACTGCCGTCATCACAAAAACTCTTTTTTGGCACGATTTTCCCATAGTATATTACGATTTTTATGTCCGAATAGAGAAGCAGAGACCACTCAAGCATGTTTCTTTCTGAGAAAAAAAAACCGGAGAGAGAGACACACAGAGCGAGAGAGGGAGAAGAAACAAAACCCGGGTATGATACAAAACAACTTGAACCAAACAAAAGTTGAAGTTCTGTTGAAACATTGGCCATAACTATTGCTGCTGCTGCCACTGCTCCAGAACAAGTTTGGGGACACTCTCTCTGTGTGAGTGCGTTTTGCGTACGACTTGTCGTCGTGGTGTTACACATTATTTTTGCAGGGATGGTGGTTGAAATGTTAAGTAATCTGTCGAACATAAAATTTATTAGTTGATTCCATGAAGAATACAAAAAAGTTGAAACTTGTACGCACAAGTGGCTTCCCTGGTGAAGTGTTGGATAGTCACAATTAAGTTATGAAAAATCGAAAGCGTTCTCCTCGTATGTCGTTGTGGAGTACGTTCTTTTGGAGAATGTAGGGAAAAAAATGTTACAAGTGTAGCGCTTCTTTCTTTCGTACCATTGTGCAATTTTCTGAGTAACTAACGTGAGTAGAATAATATGGCATCTGGAAATGTGTAGTAACCCATATGTTTTTCTTCTCTGTTGAAAACAGTACCACACCTACAGCTTTAGGGTACGTTGTCTAAATAAATGAAATGAAACAGGAGACGAGAGTTGCAATTGTGCTAGGGGGTACAAAGAGACGACACAACAAGGATATCACAAGGAGTTGGGAAATTTTCTTTTTGTTTAAAATTGTATTGATTATGGAATTGATATGGGAAAGGAGCAGAATACAATTTTGCAAGATTTTAACTTTTGACCGTATCATCCGTTTGCGACAGAAAACTATTATTTTTTTGCTGTGCCAAACTCGATAAAATTTCAAATTCAAATGCCATTTTATACACAACTTTTTCCATTTTCTTTAAGCAACTTTAGAGAGCTGGGCATATAAACACGCGGTATATATTCGCCGCTTGGTATACCCCAAAAAGTAATACGATAATGTACCGTATTTTTACTACCTTCTATACATTATCTGTTTACCAGCCAGCCAGAGCCAACCATACCATTCTTTTGTTCAACCTTTTCTTCTGTTTCCCTTTGAATTGAAAAGTCAAAGTATTCCCAACTTTGTTTTGTGTGTGTGTATGAGAGCACTCTTTACTCCTACCATTTTGAACATTAACAAATTCTATGAGATGGAATTTTCCTGATGGAACTTTCCCAGATTGAAAATTGTTCCTGATGTCCATTTTATTTATTGTTCCCTTTTTAAAACAAACTTTTCTATTTCGTTGCTACCACGCTGCTGTTGGTGGTGGTGGAACAGCAGCGGTGTATGTTGAGCCAAGAACGGTTCCACGTGATCAAAATGATTACAGAAAAGCTCCACAAACAGTAAGCTTCATGACGAGTTCACATATTGACATTTTTTTATACTTCCGCGTGTGTTTATCTCTTTTTCATCATTCGCTTGGTTGCTCATTGTCTTACACAAGAAATTGTCGTTTTATTGCAAGAAGCAGGTTTCAAATTGAAAATATTACGTAGTTGAATACATTTTCGGCGTATTTACCAACAATACAACATATTCTCGGGGAAAGAAACAAGAAGTGCTGAAACGAATATGCGTGTGTGTGTGTGTCCTCTCTACTGTATGAAAAGTAGCATGTTTTTTGGTTTAAGCATGGCTCCGTACACATTGGATTCGATTTGGTACGCCTTTTGCACATATTTATGGGAAGCTGAAGATAAGTCAATTTTCGAAAAAGGCTGTGTGACGAGGGAATCGAAGAGGAAATATCCCCTCATCATTCTCCTTCTCTCCTTGTTTCCTCTTTTGGTTCTCATTGAGTACACACATTCATGATGGTAGCCTTCCTCTCACATCCTCCACTGGAGGGCTGCTGTCGTCAGGATACTGCTGCTAACTTCACTCCGTGGGCATCCCTTATTCAGCCAGTTTACTTAATCAGCCAACCCAAGTAAACGATCTAAACTACAGAAAAAAATTGAGAATTTCGCTTTTTTTACTTGAGGGGATAAATATCATCCGCATACGCACATCACACACACGCACGCACATATATACACTTGCTGTCTCTGTTTCTTTCTCTCTGACTCAAAAATTTCTCCGAATTTTTTCTTCTTCGGAATCTTCTATATGCAACTGCACACCAACGAGCAACAGTGAAGTAAAAAGAATGAATGATATACATTCTTGTTTTCTTGTTTTCCAAAGCATTTTTATATTTCTGTTATTTATTTTCGATATTCCAATATTTCCCCTGTTTCAACTCCCCATTATATACCCGTCATTTTTGTTCTTTCCCTTTTTTTCTTGAATGTGATCAAAAAGTCGATAGAACAAAGTTTTCAAAAAGTATAAATGTTTTGCCGTTATCATCATTGTGTCTAGCCGTTTCTCTGTTTTGTTGGGTGAATATGATTGTCTTGCTGCACTCAATGCTGATAGTTGGTGAAGTGAAAATTGGAAAGAAAACGTGTGCACGCCAAGTTGGAGTCAGGGTAACCTAAACAACAGAGAGGGAGAAAGATAGGTTCCACCACTGTTTTTCCCTCGTTGTTTGAGCGCCTTCTTTTTTCTGAAATGGTTCACGTTTTCTTAAATCCCCCAAGTAAACTGTAAATTGGACGTAAGCCGATAGCAATGGAGAAAATACTAAGTAATAATAGGGGAATAGGGAAAGGGTCTGTCTGTGCGTAGAGGTCTATCCAAATGGAACCAAGCAAAAAAATCTTGTCCACCGTTCCTATTATTACAAAAGTGAATATGCGACCCTGAGAAAAATATCTCTCTCTCTGTTTCTAAAGGAAGTATCGATAAGAAAATCCGTGGGAGAGGTTATATTGGTAAACTATAATTTAGTTTGTTGCTTGCTGGGCACATCTAGAAGCATGTCATAAACGATCAAATATCCCCAAAGTCGAAAAATAAACGTGTGCGTGCTTACACCACACACACACACACACACATACGGTGAAGCTCACGGTGGCGAGGTAAGTTAACGAGTAACGAGAATTTGAATTTTGAAAGAGAGTGGGCGATTCAAGTGCTGCTGGTCGGTTGGTCTCTTACAATCGGTGTATTATACTTTGAGACAAACTTTTAACGCGTTCATCTACATTTTCATGCGAATTGTATTTCCATTCAAGACGAAACAACACACAGCAGGAGTGGGATGTGCGGTAGACACAGACAGGATGTTTTTTTCTCGTTAGCTCATTTCAGCACAGCAGTATTAGAACAAAATGCCGCAGCAGCTACGTGGTAAGTACAATACACTTTTAAACTTGGTGCTGCTGGTGTGGAGGGAAAGGAAACCAGAAATTCGGTCATTTCCTTCATCTTTCCTAATTTAGCGTGTCCGGGAATATGTACTAAATTCTTTTTTACTGCTGATGATATCCTCTCTGCCAAGGTGTGGCCATTTAGTGTCTGCGTTGCTCAATGAATAATTCTGGTTTTTTTGTACCTACTTCCAGGGTCTCGAATTGCTAAAATAAACCAACACAACTTCCTTCAAAACAGCCGTCGCGGTGACGGGGTTGAAAAAAACGGCGCGGCATACGGTAAAAAAGTCAATGGCAGTTCATTAAAATGTCCTATTCTTAAAATGTATGGCATTTGTAAAATTTTTACGTCGATTTTGTTCTGATTTCTGTCCCGTTTGAAATAAAACCTACTTTATTCCTTCCTTCACGTTAGCTTAATGTAAAAAGTTGCATAAAACTTTCTAAGCGATTTCATTGTAACAACATAAATCAATTGGAACTCACCCGTCTGTAGAATCCGGAATCAAAAATTGGTATCAATCTACCCCAGCTGCTGTCAGAGGCAACATGCAAATACTATAATCTCCAGCCCCTCCAACTTTCCTGCTCCCAGCAGCTGCCTACAGCAAATTACCCGAATAAGTTTTTGCAACTGTGTTACCACCGCACTTACAAGACGTCTTCCCCATTCTCCCAGTTAGGAATGAAATAAGTGAAAAGTAAAGGTGACTTACTATGCAGTCTGCATACTAACTTGCTTTCTTCGGTCGGAACCCACACAAACACACACACAAAGTCGGATTGAGGTTGTTTGAAGAGAAAGACCATATGGCTATTTCCACTGAACACTTGCACTCCTGATGTGAGTTGGTCTGACGTGCACTCTGGCCCACGCAAAAAATCCCCCATGCTCAAAATATTTTAGCTAATGGCACTTGACGAGAAAATTGGCGAAACGCCGAACACGGAGAATTTACCGGATAAACTCATTTCCCAACTTTACCTAAATTACGTGACCCAGATATCCTGTAAACATAAGTGCTAACACCCGGTAGCCAAGTACAAACTTCAAACTTCCTTTCGCCGCCGCACACACTACCTACCACTACATCCCCGCCGTTAAAAGTGCACACCATTCATTAAATCAAACTTGATGATCCTAGCAATTTAGCTTGTCTACATTTCCGTGTTTACCTTACATTATAATATGTACACATACACGCTTTAATTTCCGAGACTTCAAAACATGGCCAGCCAGAGTAGATCGTTCTCTGGAGTGCGTGGAAGGTTGCATTACAAAAGTTTCTTAAAACCATGACCATCAACGTCTCTATGACCGTACGTACGTTTCTCCTTTTTGGATACTAATTCCCGCGCAGCAACACTGATTCTCTCAAAATATTAAAAGTTTCGCCTGTTTCTCTATGGTCGTGTCTGAATGCGTAACCCATATAACGTACACGGTATCAATTGTAACACTAATTATTATGTAAAACCCGTTTATCTAAATGAACTCACAGGATACGGTGTATTTTATACCCGCCTGTGAATTAGTGCTACCTCTTCACTACTCACTACGCGGGGAATTGTCCATGCTCCAGGAAAACATATCAAATTCCTTACGTTTTGGCAGATGGGAAATTGGGTGAGACGACGGAAAGGAAATGAACAAGTCCCTCTCCTCACCACTTCGCGCTGATTACATAAATGTAGTCCATACATGTCTCCCTATAGCACCACCACCGTCTTTTCAGGAGAGTAGGCTTTTTTCTTTGATTACTTCAGTCATCAAAACATGTATATATTCCGTGTGTATGGGGTTTCCCTGGTATCATCGTGTGTGGCGCTGATACAACATAATAACTAATGCAAGCTACCTATCCCATCTCACGTATTCCGTTTCCCGAGTGAAAGCATCAGCGTAACTAAAACAACAGCACACAAATTGAAGCCAAATGACTAGTTACCTTTAAGTAAAAGGAGAAAAAATGTGTGTGTATACGCAGAATTATGTTTCCAGGAAAATGCCATTAGTTGGGAACGCACGCACCTCATAGTTATTAGTTTGGCAGAAATAAAAGAAAACGAAATGCTTGTATATTTCCAAAATAAATCTCTCCAATGCAGTGTACTGCACACTTGGTAGAAGTGTGTACGCATATCTGCAGTGCGTCCTATAACGCAGCAGTCAACATAACAATAATATAATACTTTCATCTTCCGGACATTGCATTGCGTGAGATAAGCGTGTGTCTCCCCTCCACAATCTAGGAGGAAAGGTAAGCAAATCAAATTGTGCGTGTGCCAGAGAAACTCCACTTCTCCTCTTTATTTGTTCATGTATTCTGATGTTATTGCCGACTGTAATATGCTACTTTGGGGAACGATATTATTGTTACCTAAATGTGCTGGCAGAAGAACCAGTACACGCATACACATATTCTTGAGAGAAACAACTGATGACATGATGGGATATTTTAGGTTTCAGGTAGCATTCCACGACGAGTACTCGTGGACTTATACATTTGACAGGAGATAGCCGATTCTCTGGAAAAGGTGAAAAGTGAAAAGAACTGTCAGCGATGTAGCAACCAGATTTAACGTAAATGACAGTAATTGATGGTAGTAGCTTCACTGAAGTCATACCATCACCAAATTTTAGGATCTCACCGTGTGGTTGTAGTAGTTGGAAAAGAACGAGGCACACGGTAATGCAGACACTCAGGTCTACCCGCGCGGAACGGGAAACCAAAAATAGATTATGTGCAGAGTCATCTTGATATCAGAATTTATGTACCCGTATGTGTGTGTGTATGAGTCCTGCTTTATTAAATTGGGGAGCCATTTTAATGGGGAAAACTGTCTCACCGCCAATTTTCCGGTATATTTCCTTCACTTTAATTGAATGACAGGGAAAAATGAACAGAGATCCAGGAGGACATATTACCATTGCTGCTGTCGTTTTACAATATACCCTACACACAGCAGTATAGGAGGAGTTAGCAGGAGGCAGTATCCATTATCATCACCAAATTCTAAAAGCAATCTAACACTAGGTATCCTGAGAATTAATTTCGTTATTTTTTTCCTTTCCCAAAATTACTATTTAAAGGTCACATTGGTATATGGGAGCAACTGGCGAATAATTCGAGTGGGAGACACCTGCTCAAAGCATGAATGCCAATTAGGGACTGCTTTGCTGGCTAAATTTCCTATCGTGATTTCATCTTTCCTTTAAATTTATGTAACATAACGCTTACTGTCTTATGCCTTTATGGCTGGCTGATTCAAACACACACATGGAAGTCACATTTTATACTTACGTACAAAAATCTACATACTGTTGCATGACAGGAGGAAGATTTGCAAAAATAAGCCTACAGCCAATATGGTAACCATGTAATAAAAGTAGGATATGAGAAGTTAACTAGAAAGAAGTCTTCTCGTGCGTTTCCTCAATTTCTTGGGAATTTGCTTAACGAAGACGAAATTTTTTGAAACGTACACATCTAGAACATAATATCTCTTCTCTCATGTCAGGGAATTTTGCAACTACTCACGTAATGGAATTTCTTTGCTAAATGAGCACATGCATATGAACCCCAGAATTGTGGTCGGATCTTCAGATTCTTCGGGCCACAGTGGTACTATTAACGAGCGCGAATGCTACCACAAGAAATGTCGCGACTGCAGAAGTACCCCATGCACACTACCCTGAGGACGAGAAGTAAGCTCGCATGCACATGTTAGTTTCTTGGCGAAATAATTTAATTGGGTCGTTAAAGGATGCAGTGAGTGTGCGGATAAGCTGTCCCAAAGGAGTGCTTACGGTTTTTAAGGAACGATTTTGCTAGTTTGCTATTACGTGAAATTCACTTTTTGCACATGGAAAATCTCTCGGTGGTAGTATGTTATGGTATGTAATCGCCAGTGAGTTTTCAATTTACATTCCAAAGTAGGCATATAAAATTAAAGTAATGATTAAGTGCATAAATGATTTAACTAGGGCTAACTATCCTGTTATAGTTATATTATTCGACAAATATTATCATTTTTTCGATATTTTCTCCATGAGATGATGCAGATCGCTCTGAAATGTTGTGTACATACTTGTTACAAAAGTCCTTGGTCCTTCTTCAAATCTAGACCTCTTATTACTGCGTAGTCTCTTCATCATCATTATTTCAATTTGTGCAGCTGTCTACTTTAGACAAGCCAGGGTATTTGAATTCCCATGTCAGATGGTTCCGTCCTAAAATCTAACTTTCTGGTCGTACATTTTAATAAAACTGGCTAAACTTTCCAGTATAGAGGCACATCCCCGTAAAGAGACTAAAATATTTTGGTAAGAAACAACGTATCTTCCGTCAAGTCAAACATTCCTGTCATGATATTCCTTAGGACAGCTACAGCTCCTTGAACATCACATTTCCCTTCATCGCGGTTTTTACACGGGTTTAAGTACCACGCTGAGAGAAACGACAACATCCCTTGTCCCACATTCCAACTTGCTATATATTTGTAATATTTGTTAGGCTCTGACAGTAACCGTCGTCGTTCCTAGTTTGAGAGTTATGAAGGAAGTGGAGAAAATAAATCAAAGAACGATGAACTGCTATCATTTTTTGTTAATTCAGCATTTTTGACAACGCATAAATTGCTGTCACTGAATCCGTAACCAAACCCCGCGGTTAGTTACCAAAACTCAAAAAAAATCTCGATTGTAGGACATTTTATTAAAATCTTCAGATTTTAGGCACATTTAACAATTTGATCTCTATATGTTGTTTATCATACCACAATGGTAAAGATTATATGCCGTTTAACAAATAACATAAGAAAATATTGTATAAAAGATTTTGTGAATTAAGTGCAAATACCTGTAATATGCGTCTACGATAAATGAGTACTGCTTATTTATTGCAGTTATATAAGTGTGTAAGAACCTTCAAACTAACGTTTTTAGTTATTTCTCTCAAAACCAAAAGAGAATGAATATAAAATGTTAATTATACCTGCTCCATACGTTTGTAGTTGAATGTACACATCGCATAAAACGACTGAAAAGCAGGCCGCGGTTGTTCCTCTGTGGTCAAAGGTGTCTAGTGGTCAAATGATTGATGGTTTATATTAGAGATTAGAAGATGCTTTCTAGACCCAAGCCCCGTAATAATATCACCATGAGAGCAACTTTGATCGATGAATAGTACGACGAAAGTAGAGAAACAATAGAGTTTCCGTGTTTCAAGACACACTGGGATTCTCAAAATGCCTTTCCGCTTTCATTTCCCCCTTTTTCTTTTTTTATCGATGAATAGTGCGACGAAAGTAGAGAAACAATAGAGTTTCCGTGTTTCAAGACACACTGGGATTCTCAAAATGCCTTTCCGCTTTCATTTCCCCCTTTTTCTTTTTTACTATTGATTACAAGACGAGAAACACGGGTAGCCACGTTGTTATATTTCCTCGGTGTGTGTCTAGGCTACTGCGTCTTCTACTGAATTTCTTCATTCCCAGTGTGACAATGAGTATCTGGTTGTTAGCTACTGCTATACTGCTTGGAAACAAAATAAAAAAGTGCGGAGAATGACGATAATGATGATGATGGTGTAAGCAAGGAAGAATATTGTAATGGAAACGCGTTTGTGTGACGAAGTGTTTTTTGTGGAGACTATTGCATCATCCCAGCCCTTTCTAACATTCTTTGTAGTCAACCCTACACTTTTTCTTGTTTCATCACCATTTTTTTTCTTTGTCCTTTCTCTCTAGAAACTTTTTTTCCTCTCATACCAACACACAAATACGAATTTTCGAGGAGACTCCACAAAAGTTTCTGGGTCAAGATATTTAACTTAGTTGCCAGTTTCCCCTGAAACATTCCTCCGTTTGTGTTGTTGATGAAAACAGGAAGACTGCGGAATACCAAGTCGCAGAAGTGGCAAACTCGCCAAATTGCAACATTAGCATGCACATACAAAGTATTGCATAAATGTTTCTGTTTTGTTTGTGTTTTATGACGCATTTGTATGCAGCCTGACTTTTTCCGCTGTTTCCCGTGACATGTTCCAAAGTTTCTGAGTGGGGCATCATTCATGATAATCCAAGTATTTAGGAGTTTGTCCGTGTTGTTTGCTAGAGACATTTTTGTTTGAGTTACAACATGATCGTCTCCTTTCAGAGTTACTGGGAAGGCCGGAAACGACTAGAATCGTTCATTGGTATCATATTTTTTCCCTTTCAACCAACAATTTGTTCAAAATGAGATACTCTACTGCGGCGTCCCCATGAAGTTGGTAGCAGCATTTATTAGCGGTTATTACCATCCACACTTTTACAGAAATGCGGGTCATTAAATAAGATTTATAACATCACATGCTCCGTAATACAATAAACTGGAATAACTGCCTTCCACAAGATATCAATTTCCCCCATGAGACGTCTAATTAAATAAACGAAACGATAGAAAAATGGTTTCGTGAAACTCTAAAGTGGTGAAAATTTGCCTGAGCTTTCCCTTATGCACGAGAGAGTTACACGACTGGTGAAAAATACAGCATGTATTAAACTCCAGACATGAGTGTGCATCAATAAAAGAGGAAATTTATCAGAAAAAGTTTTCTCCTGAGGTGAACCCAAAATTCTTTACTATCTGGGCACTCCTTCACAACACAACTTACTTTTTGAGTTGTATCTCTCTCCCTCCCTCTGTTTGAATCCGTCTAAAGTGAATGTCTTGTTGTTCGTAAAAAAGTATTCCCGTAATCTACCGTCAGCGTCAGCGAGTTTCGATAGTTGTAAAACGAAAACAATGTAAAAGTGTAGCGAACAAATTGTGTAAATTCCCTGTCCATTCTTCGTTTTGTGGTAAAAGTTTCAAATATATTTCCCGTTTTCCGTAGTGATTCGATTGCCACCAGGTTGAAAGACAGTAAATGACAAATTCTCTAGATAGCTCTGCTCCACAAAACATACGACATGGAAAAGCTTTTAGCCATCGAATAAATACCTAATCTCTGTTGTGTCCTTTTAGAGCAGAGCTGCTAAAAATAATTAGAAGGGTAAATGGCGTTGCCGAATCAGAATTAAAATACATTTTGTTATTGAATTGTCACACACATCGGTATCAACACAAAGGTACCCACATTTCCATATACTCTGCGCCCCTATAAAATAGTCATCCAAAACCATTGCGGGTTTTGTTGCTTAAAACGATCACGATGAACTTGGAAGAGTTACGTTACATATTGTGCGTAACCGAGAACCCAAGAATAGAAACGTATAAAAAACAGCTGTTACTCAATCAAGGTTAAAAATCCTTTTAATGCTTCACTGCTCCATAATAATTTGTTATTCTTAGACATTTTATCTGGAAAGGAAATTATTAGCCTTTTTCAATATGAATGAATAACCCATGCATCATTTGATACCATAATAATCATGTATCACTGATCACTGCGCACTTTCCATAATTTGTTACGTTCTCGATGCAGATCAAATCTTAATAGGCTTTCCTCACGGCAATTCAAGTAGGCAATAGAGGAAATGAGGGAACAGTATCGACTAGTCGGCATTGCAGTGGCGGCGTAACGATTTTGAGAGTGCTTCACGCCGCCAGCTTGTTTCCAAAGAAAGAAACATACTACTCACATGCAGATATATAGAAAACTTGCTGGCATTTTTTCACATCTTATTCAACTGCGTATCCTAAACTGCTGCTTACGTAATGTTGCCAGAATTCAAATTGGAGTCGCTTAAAAAGCATATTTATTATTATTATCATTACTGTTTTGTTGTGTTTCCGTTATGCCTCTCCAAACCAGCAAGTTGAGAAGGGGTCTGGCTATTTGCTTGACATGACGTCTGTTTAAAAACTTGAAAAAAATGGGGAAACACTGCAACTTTGCACCTAGAGCCCACACTGCAGTATAATATGGTCATGATCATGTGTACCTTTATAGAAGATCCCAGGTCTTCTTTGTAGCGGAGTAAGCAGTCATAGTGACGTTATGCCGGTTGGCTTGATGGTACAAGTGGATACACTCGGATGAGTATGATATCAAGATAATGATATTCCCTTCAAAAGCTGAAGCTGATTCCGCGGGAACATATGTCTCATTGCATATTCATTTTTCTCAGCGCTCATCTCTCTCTCTCTTTTCTCCCTCTCTCTCTCTCTCACACATATAGTCAGCCAGCATCCCTTTTTTCCATCCGTTGGTTTCCTAACGTTGAGCTGCTACCGAACCGAGAAATGTCTGTTGGAATGAGTGAAACTGACATCCCTTCCTTTTTGGCATTTTTCTCTATTTTGTACTTTCGGAGTTTGTCTGCCTGCTCGTCTTCATCTACTCCCACAAACGAACAACTCTTCCATTTCTGTTTCATCAGGAAAATTCAAAGTAAATACCAGTGTACGTACTACTATACCTTTTCTCTTTTTTTACCAACATTCCAATGCCAACACATACACACACACAGCCTTCCACATGCAATATGATTTGCACGACAAGTCTTCTAGCAGAACGAAAGGACGACGACGAAGACCGCTATTACACAGAGTGCTCTCTCTCTCTTTCTCTATTTCGCTCTCCCCATTTTTTCCCCTCTTTTCGTTCATTCATTCATTAAATAACGTCATCAATGTAATCCCTCTGTGTAATATTCTTGCAAATATAAATGCTTAATGGGATGGAATGGAATTTGTTCGTAATTTTTTTAATGACTTGTATGAACATCAAGTTTAATTTTCAAAATGCAAAAGGAGGCAAGTCACATCATTGCGTGGAGTGAAATTAAAACAGCGCATACGACACATCGTACTTGTTTTTGACACTAGGCTTCCCCGTAAAGAAGATTACTTTCATTACAGCAGACCTCTCTTTCTCCTTTTTAGAAGGCAGGAGCACTCTGCGATGGAAGCTGATAGTGTCATGTTTGGCTCACAACTGACTACCACAGACTACTCCACTGTAGAGAACACACATCGTTGCATGCAACTCTCGTTGCATCGTGTTGTAATGTTGTGAATTGTGAATAAAATGAAGTGTACGTATAATATTACATAAAATCACAATTTTCTCCCTTTGCATGCGTACATTAATGTGTCTACTGCACGACATACATTCCCCGAAGCTTTTCCTTCACGCACTCACAATTTACTCCACGTCTTCTCTCTCTTTTTTTCCAGCGCGATATTGGGTATTAAGAGAATGGTAGTTAAGAGAAGGAGGCGTGTAGTAGGAACAATGAGGTAGTGGTAATGTGATGGATGTAATCCTACACAAACATTTCGTGTGCATTGTTTTTTCTTCTTCGTCTTCCTCTTCTTTTCCCCTTGTTCCAACGATGCATGCTTTTTGTACGATGAAGCTATTTCAAGGAGATTAAAATCTGTACAAAGTATTAAAAGTAATGGCAGTTTTGGGAAGAGGTTACAGCGTGCTTATTGCAACTGCATATCGTTGCATTTTATGCATCGTCTCAAGTCATCTCAACACCTTCAACCGTTCCCGTTTACATGGATATGCATGTGTGTGTTGTACATAAACAAGACAGTGGAAACGTAATGGACGTGTGGGAGTAAATAAAAGAAAGGGAAGGGATAGGGAAGAATGGGAAAAAGCTATTTTCCGTTGATGTGCATTCCTTTGCCCAGGCAGTCGACCGAGGTAGGAGAGAATAAGGAAAAGAGAAAAATGGGGGAGATGGGGAGCAAAGGAGGCATCATACGTCTTCATCATTCATCGGTTGTATTTTTGTTTTCTCAAATAGACATCTGAGTAGCATTTGCGGGAAAAATAGGATTCTTGTATGCAAAAGAAGATCCAGCAAGACTGGGTGAGGATCTTAACAAATCGCTATTTCAACGCCAGATATGTACATATTGGAAAGAAAAATTTTTGTGTTCGCCCTGCTCTCTGTTGGAACGCTGCTTACTAGTAGACTAGGCGAGAAACTACGACGAAGGAAGATTGGAAATTTGGAAACACGGGATGGTGAAGAATTTTATAAATTGGAATCGATACTGCAGGTGCGTAATTTATTACGTGTACACATCGACATACCCAACCTTGATTTCACTTTTGGACGCAGTCTTTTTTGTTTCCAACGTTTCATGTTGCTTGCTATAGAAACAGGCAACCAGTTTCCGTTTTGTTTCTTTAGATAATGTTTACTCTCTCTGATAAGGTTTTTGATTACTTCTCTCTATTTTACTCATTTTACTTTTGTGAGATATTTAATTTTATGTTTTACTTCGTGAGTTTCCAAAGCGAATATTTAAAGATTACTGCGTAGACTCTAGAATGTCTGACGGTGGTTGTTGCAGATGCACGTCTGGCTTTTGTACTTAAGTCGAGAGACTGACCGTCAATTTGAAGGAGAAATACCCGGATTTCGTCGCTTTTCGTTGATTAAAACGAGATTGAAACAGAATCCGGGAGAAATCCAAATCCGTGTGTCTTTAAAATATGCACACCGTGTACATTCTTAATTTAATTCTAGAATATAACAGCATGTTTTACTCAAATACAACTCGGTACAAGCCTCAGCCAGCAGCCCAAAGTAGAAAACGTCAACATTCCTGCTTGAATTTGTTTCCCCCCTCGCTAAATCAAATGACCTTG
>JAHZNE010000882.1:0-15517 GCA_027744055.1 Callyntrura sp. NNG-2020 | reverse complement strand
GACGAGTTGTGAGTTATGTTATACGACGTTTCTCCAATGAGTATGGTCTCGGTCGGTCGTGTAGTGTAGTACACGTTCTTCCGTACTTCGCCAAACGACTAAAGAACAACGTGATTTCATTTTGCAATGATAATACTAATAATTACTTTTTTGGTAAAACAACGAAAAAATTTCCAACCCCACATACGAATTTAATGAATTTTGTACTCGAAGTAGCACGTTTGTTAAAATTCCTAGGGATGACCCCCAAGAAAAAACGTGTATACGTTGTTTATTTATCTACCACTGCATAAGATGATTCTGTAACACCCCAAAAGGATAACAATATCACGATGCCCCAAAAATATCTGTACCTAGCTAGTAGATGTACGGGAAGAAGCTGATTGTTGTATACTAAAACGTACTGGTGGCTCGAACCTTGTAGTTCCAAGTAACATTGATATTGATGCTTTCTTCACTTTATATAGACTTTAGCTGACTTTTTGCTTTTGTTTGCTATTCCAGCATCTATCGAAAAATTTGCTTGTCCCCTGGGTAGAAATAAGTGTATTGGGAAAAGTGCATCAATAAATTCAATTTTTAGATCCATTTTTTTTATTAATCAATGAAACGACGTATATTGTTCTGCAGACTGAGAGACTTAATGGAAAAATATATTCAAATATTAGATTACATTATTGCAGAATGTGTAAGTACAAATAATATAAATACACAAAGCTAATTTAAAATTATTGATGGTTTTGAGGTGACTATGTGTTCGATAAACTATTTAGGATAGGCAAGTCTACACGAGCCACTTAAGCTGCTATACTAGTACCACAGAAATCATATTTACAGATTGATGAGCTTTGGATTTAAATCTAATTGAGTAATTGAATATAAAAGTAGATACTTCACTCGTGCAAATTACTACCCGTGGTAGCCTCCACCACCACCGTGTCCATATCTAAAAACAACGAAAAGCAGTTGTAAAACAATAATTAGTTCGTTTATTACTTTTTCAATTATTTTACTCACCCGCCACCACCATGGCCCCCACCCCCATAACCTTTATGTCCATATCTAAAAAACATAAATTAATAAACTGTATTATTACTATTGCAAAGGTTATAGCTCGTTATAGCTTTGTTGTTCCTTTATCTAAGTTGAACAAGTCACTTTTGGCTGTCCATTTATACTTGATAATACTATGCTTATACTCATACTAATTATACTAATAATAGTATTAATACTATACTAGTTGGCAGTATTTTATCACGAAGTCGAATATTTCTTGCAATCTTAAGTTTAAATTTCAATCATGTTTTCATCGCTTTTTGGAAACTGGCTATAAATTTGCAGTTCAGCTTTGCCAGAATTATATTTTGTTATTACCCTCCTCCGTGACCTCCTCCCCCATGACCACCTCCGTAGCCCTTGTGACCATACCTATAATAATTGAGAGCAATTGAAATAAGTAAATATGCAATACACATATATCCTGGAAACAATGTAATTTCATATGCTAGCTTACCCGCCTCCACCCCCGCCGTACCCTCCACCCCCGTGCCTGGAAGAGTAAGTTTTCAAAATAAGAATTGAATCTTGGAATCTTTCATATCAATATCGTATCAGTACTTATCGAAACTCACCCATAGCCACCTGCTTCCGTAAAAGTTACAAAGCCAAGGCACATGATGCAAATGGCTACCTATTAAAATGCTTATTTTAATTTTCTTCAAAAACAATAGGTATTTTAAAGGTGTGGATTAGGAAATTACCATCACTATCGCGGTTTGGGAAACCATTATATTATTTTCGGTAATTCCGTTGAATGGTCTTATGTCGATGGCGTAAGTAGACTGCAGGTGTAATAGGCAATTTATGTAGCAAATGAACTACCAAAGGAACACACGTACTTGGGAGAAATACCACTTCAGAACCGAGAGCCCTATGGATGCGTTGTTGTCTTTACTCTCAACGCTTGTTGCATTGTATATTTCAAAAATCAAAGTGCAGCAAGCTTTTATAGTTCTGCAGTTATAATGTCCAAAGCGGGAGGGACTTCTGTTATGCCTGAATGACTACGGCTTTTGCAAAGATGCATCTTGGTTCAAGGAATATGAAATTCGATGCACTGCACTTCAATAATTTCATCTATTTCTTCACGAAGGATATATGGATGCTAGACCATTTTTTATATATATAATTCAGGTATTAACAAAAACTCTGTTGGATTCAACTGCATTTTCTCATATTTTAGATGAAAGAAACGAGCAACCAGTGCAACAACTGCGAATTCATTGTAGCAATCGCTAAAAACTACTTTGCTTTACATATATATACAATATACACTTTACCTCTTTCGTAGCGACAATTTCAAAATCATTGCAGATCAGCTCTTTTAACACGTAAGAATGAAAACGTGCGAATTATGAATGCTGAATGGTAAATTTGCTGTAATTGGTATTCTCTGTCCTACCTATCCGTGAGGATAGCATAATGTTGAATTGTCGTCAGGTAAAAGACAAGCGGTGAGGGGTGACAATAATTTGTTAGTTGACAATTTGACATATGCAGAAGGTGGAAAATCGAGTTTTTATTTTAATCCAGCATATTTAAATGCTTGGTTTTATTTCATTTTTCAACTTAAGACAAGTTACAATGTACATTTTTATCATTTTCAAGCATTTTTGGTATTAAATATATTATATAATAATAATAATGACATCAGCAATACTTTGACAAATGACTATAACAGTAATAAATTCAATGTACAATATATATTATTAATAACTTTATAAAATGTCACATTATGTGCGGGTAGTAGTTTTAACCAATCTAGAATGCCTTTTTACTGATATCTCAAGAAGTAGACTTGACGTAAATGTAAATATATAGCAATGGATGAATTGATTTGACATATAATAACAATTTGTAGTATGTACAATGAGTCAAGTATGTAGATGGAATTTGATTAAACTACGGCACATATGTAAATAATTATATTGGCCATAATGACGACAAACGCTGTATTGTTGAGATTAAATTGTTTTACGTAGCAAACTATACTAAAGAAATACTCACACACAAGTTCGCTGCCTTTTGACAATGCAATGCAGTTACTTCCTCTTTCTTGTGTTACAAAATAAATACACTGACGGTTCTTAAAGACTATCTTAAACTAAGGAACTTTGAAAGTCAGAAAACCTTCCATTATCAAATTGTTTCTATCGGCAGGAACGATCTACATGAAGACAGTTTAACGACGACAGTAATGAAAGTAAACAAACAACCTCGAACAATAAGAAATTAATTGTTATAAATTAAATAGTACTTCCATCATTACATCATTGTCTGATTTGACTAAATCATTACTGATGAACCGGTATGTGCTAACAGTAAACATTCCTTACATTTTACAACAACCAGGAAATATGATGGTTTATAATCAATATGTAACTGGTGAGTTACAACAAAGGTATGAATAAGAATAGTAACCTAAAGCGTGTGTAATGTGTTCTATTTAAATTCCGCATGTACATTATAACAAGCAGTAGGTAATTAGTACCAAAATTGAATACCATGAATTTCTCAATCGATCAGCGAAGAATGGCTTAATTAATTTACCTATCGAATTTCATGTCTTACCCTCACTCAGTCTTAAAATGTAGAAAATATAAAGTAGTAACGAATAATGAACGAAACATAGATACATTACTTCAAAATATCAATAGACGAGCCATTCCATGGAAAGCTATTGTCGCATGACTATATTTTTTCGAGTTTACGAAAATAATAACAAACGCAGTATTAAAGCGATATTTGGATGTAACACCAAATTCTCTCATGCATCACGATGGGTCTCTGATACGTCTCCACACTCAGGGTATATAATTTCGTAACTATCATCATGACTAATCACATTCTCGTTACTGAATGAATTTACTGTCACCGCAGGAGCTGGCAGGTACTTGTTAAGTAGGTATACAGTTGCTTCATACGTTGACATCATGATAGCTGTGTTTGGTATCTGGCGTATTAGCTGCGTTCCAAGACCACGGTATAATCCACGCCAGCCTTCTTCTTTGCAAACCAATTGAAGCGTTTGCCAAAAGTGACGGTATTTGGAGCCCTCTTCACGCAATCTTGTTCGAGCAACTTCTGCAAAATATAAATGAAATAATTTGTTAAGTATGTATAGATTAAGCATATAACGTATAAGACCGGTCTATGCATGTCACCACGTTGATAGACATTGAATCATGATTGATTTTTCTCACCATGTGGATATGCAATCACAGACGCAACGGTTTTGGAAAAGGCTCCTGCAACCATGAACTGTACGAAATCGCGGGTTGTCTTTTCATCGGGATTTCTTTCTGCATCAGCAAGGGTTTCTCCCGATTTGCTCCACTGCTGAAGACGTTTTTTGGCACAAGCCACGAAACCTGTAACATTAAATTTAAATGGTCTAAATTATAATTTTTATTCAACATTCCATTTTCACGTGAACAAGCAAAGCAATACGCTCGTCTACATGTGTTTCACATGCTTACTTTAAAAATACACTACTGATATGTACTTTCGGAAGATGTGACGTAGAATGTCATAAAATCGAAAACATGCCGGCTTGCCAAATTGGCTTACTTAGCTACTATATAGTTCTCCCATAGTCCAAGTACAATTTGTGACTATGAACTCTTCATAATGTCAGCATAACACATCATTGCTATTTATTATAAACATGAGCATGGGACAAAAATGACTCAGTTAGACTGAAAAAAAAACACGACTATGGAACATGACAGAAGCGTGAAATTATTTAACATGAAACGTTGGTTGAGTTTTGGCTCTAACGTAAACCATTTATCATGACATAAAAGACTAAAGACAAAGGGAAAAGTTGAAGCGTTACTACTCATTGTTATTTTTAAATTAACAAAGATAATAGCGAAAGCGAACGGCTAAATTGTACTGTTTTAATAAAAAGAGCATTTGTTTATACCTGCTGTCGCTGCAGAGCAAATGTGCACTATTGGTGATTCCATTGGAAAGATTTCATTGTAAGTCTTTTTCGACTGAGAATAAGCGCAGAAGTAAATAGCTCTTGAAGGCGCAACTCCAACTATGTTGGGTCCAAGTCCCTTAAAAAGCGCCCTGGGTCCTTCCTTCTCAATGATAAGCCTACATATAAGCAAACACAGAAAAACATTACCATACATTCTATAAATAATTCATTTATTTCATAACATGTCATCAAGAAAAAACAAGATCCAATTTCCCTTATCAGTTACCATAAGTCAGTATTAACCGCAATCTAACCCTCGCTAAAGCAGAAAGTTAGCAATTTTGCATGTCAATGAATGTACGTCAATAAATGTAATTTATCTTTTCGCTGGCGTCTTTAGCATTTCACTGGCGACTCTGAGGAGGCAAAGACAGAGAAGTCTACGTATTCATTGCTTGTAATTCTACACTCGCATTCATCTCATATTGATTGTAATCTATCTCTCATATACGCCACAAAATCACAGCAGTAAGAATTTAACTGACAGTGAGGTCAATTTAAGAATTTAAGCATAACTGTACGTTACGACTACATATTACTCGTTTGGCAATAAAATACTCGTAATTAAAACTGATTTCTCAATCTTTGTATCATATACTCGTTGAGAGAAACGGAGTATGAATATGACGTTCAAAAGATAACTAAGTGGCTGGGAAAAAATTGACGACGCTTGGCTCCAGTATTTTTTAAATGAATGAGTAAAGGCAGACCAAACCGCGGTGTACGTTGTATGTGTTTTAAAATAATCATTTAACTAACCAAGATTCAAACAAATTTGATAAGAATCGTCTGAGCTGACTTCACTATTTTGGAGTGGAAAATTTATAGAATTTCAGAACTGGATTTAACCTGATCCTATCGGCTCTGAAGAGTATATTTTGGGAACGGGACATTATTATTGGATTTTATACTATCATTGTATGGTACTTGCTAATAGGTATATCAGTTTCATTAAATGCTATATCCAGTATGTTGATAAGAGAGCTAAAACTGGAATATACGCAACACGTACACAATCAATTCCATCCTATTTTCCGACATCGGCCGATCCTTAAAACTGACTCCTCAGCAAATAAATACACTCACAAAGACTGATAGCCTCGTTTAACCTGAACAAATACTAAAAAGACGTTTTTCACTGCAAAGCAGAGATTTCTGCTCTGACTGATAACCCCAAACAGACCTTTTTCACTATTTCCTCAGAAAACTGAAATAATCCAGTTTGAGTTTCGATTCATTTAGGAAAAACTTTTCCATTGCAAGAGTATCAATGGACAAATATAAAATAAGTGCTAAAACATGTTTATTTTTACTAATTCTTTATGAAAAGCACATCACATCAATCAAAACCATGCAGGAAAGCTCTTCATGTTTGTGTTTTTGTGCATGTGTATACCTAACCATTATCTCATGATAGTCTCATGCACAGAATTAAGATTAATTAGCAGTTCATCCTTAATTATAAAAGGCAAATGTAGTTCAAACCATGAAATAATCACTTCTGCATAAATGTACGTGTACCACTATGAAACCAATACTGACTGATGCGTTTTACTGGACTGTAGTTAATCCAGTTTTCATACGCCATTTTTCTTTCTTTCGCAAACTGAAGTGAAGGACTAGAAATGGGTGAATATTTTTTTCTCACAAGTTATTACCGGATTTTTATGAAGTCAGAAGTATTTTCCAGATTTTACTAATATCTAACAAAAATGTCATGAACTTTTAAAAAATGACCCGTTTTAACTATATACTGCGTTCGAGACGTTTTACGCCGGAGGTGTGATATCACTTGTTAAAAGAACCAGTAAAAACTGGATGTATTTGGATTCTGTGTTCCACATATATTGTTTTGATTTTGTTACATGATATGAGACAAAATGCCTAAATAGTTCGCTACCTTAGTGCTTTCACCTCTCAATTTAAGTAGACCATGTCATAAAGTCAGAGACATTGGACGAACACTTAAAGAATTGACAACAGAGGCCGTTTACTTACCGTAAGCATTGGACGAGCCCAAGTTTTGGAACGTTGTTAGCTGGCATTGGACTGTTGGGATGACCTCTGGCAACGGCGAGAATGTGCGCATTCCGTCCGCAGTTGACACATGTGCTGAAAAATCGTGACTTTGAGTAGCCTGTTGAAGTACTATATGTTGATAGACTAGCACCATGACCTCCTCCGTAGCCGCCACCATTTCGGAAAGGGCCTGAAAGAGGAGTAGCAGGTGGATTGCCAAAAACAGGGTTTGAAGACTGAAGACGTGTCTTAACAACTTCTAGCGGGCAGGTAACAACAGCACCGGCTGTTCCAGCAACCCTATTTAGGAAAAAGCCATGATTATAGCATTTGCATTTAACCAAAGGTTTGATAATAGTAATTAAATTGTTTAAAATATTTGTTGAAGATAAATCAAGCTTCCGTTCATGCTCATTGGTTAGTGATACCCATCATGATTTACATGGAAAAATCTAAGGATGATTGACTGTTTTAAAAGATTTTAAATGTCGGGAAATGATCTGACTCGCCTCCACCGCACTAATTACTTACTATCTTCCCTCAGACTACTATGAAGTTCTGTATTTTCTTTTCTAGTTTTTTTTTGCCATATGAGTCTGTTCTGTTCTGGTCTGTCTTTTAAGATGACGTCGCTCAACATCGAAGTTGGAATCATTCCAAAGGTTAAGATATGACGATACGGTCATACGATGATAGAGGAACTCTTACATCACTGGTTTCATTCCGAGGTTTCCTATAGCTATAGTAGTTCTTTTGCGACGTTTGTCTATCTAACAAATTCTTAATGAGCGGGCGAGAAAAAAATTCTTAAACCTTCTATCTAGTGCACCTGTCACTGATGTTATCTTTAATTTCGCATACTGCTTGAAGATGACCTACGATGTGTAAGAACGTTGTTTCCAATTCTACCTTAATCTTGACTTTCACTGTTTCGTTTTGGTGTTCTTCCTTAAGGAATTGCCTATTTGCTGTATGCCCAGAATCAGCAATTCAAAAGTTCCGTAATTTGTTCATTTCCTATGCTGAAGTAGTTTAAAATGTGCTAACCATTTGGGAAAAAGCAGTCTACTTTGTAAAAGATGTGATAAATGAACCAATCATGGTATAGCCGATGATACTGGTGGTAATTAGCAAGACCAAAGCCAAAATTTCGCCAAGTGGTAATGATTTGTTAGTCTAGAATAAAAATGTTCACGTACCCTCCAGCAACTAGATGAATTATAGTGTCACGTTGAGACATTTTCCGCAAATAAGGAGGCACACCTCAAACGCAATACGATTTCCAAAAGATTTTGGTTTTTGTTCCAGTTATAAATGCTAACTATCTTAAATTTTGTACTATTACAGTTTAACTAAGCTATCTAAACCTTTAAGTCTTGGAATTTCTTTATAGTATCTTAAGAGCGTGTTTCAGCCAAAAATTGGATTGACAAGATTTCAAAAAATTGTGTACAGAATTAATTATGCAATCAATAGTTTTCAACTCTGACAAATTCACAGGGTTCTTCGAAATTAAATTTTAACAGCAAATCATATATTTGAGGTGGAAATAAAGTTTTTGATTTAGGGACTCTGATATTCTGTGACAATGATGGACGTCTCTTAACCCAAATGGAGTATTCATTAATAATAAATTACAATAGACGTCTTCAGAAGATGCTGACGAAAGCATTCATAAAACTCAACGAAGGAGTACAATAATTCATGGAGAAAGAGAACTGATAAGCTTTATACAAAGAAGGTTGGTAGGACAGATTTTTGGAAAACAATAATAAAGTATGTAACAATTGTACAAAGTACAAAAACTTGGGTTAATTTAGAGAAGTGAAGTGAAAGTAGTGGTATTAGGGTGCTTATTTAAAATGAACTAAAGAGACTTGGAAGAGAATTAGAAGGAAAACGATAGCATAAATAAATTTACTACTACAAGTTCTAAATTATAAGTATTATGAATGAATAGTATCCCAAATGCCAATTTGGCGGAGGCTGGACCTGACAAATCTTGGCTGTTGGGTTGACACAGCACACTCGAGAGGAACCTTTCTGTCAGTCAGTACTTTTTTCGAACAATGTCACTCCACCCTTTTTCGCTTGCGGAATCGCTTTGGGTTGTTGCAATTTGCTACTTGCTTCCCCTTTTGTAAGGCCAGGCCCGTCACAGGTTGACGAGACGAATTATAATCAACTTGCTGTTTTCAATATAGCGGTCACTGGTCATCAAAATTTTCCCAACACTCCTGTTTATGTTTTCCTCAGATAACAGGTCAACAATCGTGACCTGAACGTGACTTTTTCGATCGTTAACTCGTACAAATATCTTTTCTTCGGTGATCAAACAGTAAACACACCCGCGTTGTTTACTTATAATATTTACTTGCTGCGTTTGTAACAAAAATTAGTCACTACTTCTCCGCAACACAGAAGAACAGTATCCACCCGCACTGTCTTATGTAACACTATTATTGCGTAAACACCACTGCAGTTGCATTAACGGACATGTAACAGCGTTTTCGGTTTGGCGTTTAATATTTCGCAATTAAAATAATGTGTATTAGAGGTGATCAGCTTCGTTTTATAACTCAATTAGAATTAGACATACATTCGTGTGCCCTTTCTCTCTCCGTGTGTATCCATACGCTGTTTTCTACGTCGAACTTTGAAAGTGCATATATAACAAGACAAATAGAGTCCGCATATATTTCTGTACTGATATAATTTCTCGTATATAACGTGTTGTGTGCATGTGCATAAAAGTTATGTGTATAGAGAATAGAGGCGATTTTACTAAACAGAAAAAAAAACTTGTCCTACAACAACACACACACTCTCCTCTCCGTGGCGTAGTAGAATGCAGAACAATTCACTTCAACTTGAGTTCAAATACATAAAGAGGATACAAAACGAACAACTGGCTGACTGTTATATTGAACAGTCGCTGTGTGTATGTGTATTTTATTCGGCGTTAATATTCCATTCCACGTCGAAAGTATTGAGTAGCAGCAGAGTAGGTAAAAAGTGAACAGGAGAGAAAAATTAGATACTTGTAATGTTGGTTTGTGTAATTTTATAGCGTGTTCTTGTATGTGGAAGAATGGCAATAAAAGCACTGAAATGTATTAATGATTCTCGTACAATGCAAAAAAATAATGTCAACAAGATGAAGTTTTTTAGAGAGAGAGAGCCAGCAGTAAAGTGACTCTACGACACACACACACACAAACTTAATTGACAACTATTTTTTATAGCACAATGCAGGCCTTCAGATGAACTTGTTCGTTGTATGTCAGTAGTCAGTACATTGAGTACATATAAATTACAACGTAGGAGCTTATCAAAGTGATAAACTAGATGAGTTGTCGTGTGAGTATATTGAGCTGTTACGTTACGAACGAAAGCTAGTTTGCATTGCGTGATGGCTGTTAATGATGATGACGATGATATTGATTTTTAGGTATGTGATTAATTAGGTGCTGTTGAGCTATTCTTCTTAATGGTTTATCTTATCTTCCGTTGCCTTATCCAATTCTGGCAAAAGAAAAAAAATGAAACACTAGGCGTCCTCCAGTGAGAGTATAAAAATATGCAGACAGGCTTGTTGTTGATTTCAACGCAGGAAATCTTTGTATCAAGCTTGCCGGTGGTGGTGTTACGTTGTTCTTGTCACGTTACTTGAGAGTAGACAAAATGCGTTGTAGGTTTGAGCGAGAGTAGTCGAGTTTCTTGAAAGCTTTAGTAGAAGTCCTTTGAAAAATAAAACAAAATAAGAAAAAGTTAGTATATGAAATGCGAACCGTAGTAGCTTTTCCAGACTGGAAAGTAAGGAAATGAGCTATTTAATAGATGATAATCACTATTGAGTGTTGTATTCATAATGGACCAGCAGGGAAATGCAAAATTTTAATGTTAAATATAGTAAAGTGTAAACGAATAGAAATAAGAAGACGTGCGTACGTGTCGTTCGTCCGGTAGGCAAAAAAGTGCTTTAATGGATCGTTAATGTTAATTGCAGTTAATGCAAAACTTTTTTCAAAGGAAAGTATACGTTTCGTACAATAAAAAAAAGGTTTACAATGGCAAAATTTTATGACAATGACAATTTTAATGGGTTTGTTTTCATTCCAAATTCCAAACAGTGAACAGGAATGAGTTATGGGACGTTGTGTCGAGTTTCTCAATGCGCGAAACTCCACTTCTCTGGACTGTTTCGTTTATGTAGTACGTTGGAAATCTGTTTGGAGACTGAACACTAAAAGCTCTGCCGTCTTGCCTTTATACAGTTTTCTTATCGCTTAACATTACTACTGCCGTCGTAGCGTCGTCGCCGTCGTTGGGTATATGCATCTAATTTCTATATTGATATATTATGCTTAAACATCTTTAGCAGCGCCATTTCAAATGAACCAAATAGAAACTAACGTAGTACCGTTCAGAGAGGCACAGAACACGAGAAACGAGAAGACGCAAGAGAAGCAAGTTACAAATCCACTTTTTATATAATATATAATTTTTCCTATATTATTATTATACTTATCTCAGAAACATAAACGTTTTATGTGGGTATTTTAACTGTGGAATATAAAGGTTTAATACATAAGTGTGACCAGGATTGTGGCCAGGTATAGACTATATATCGTTACAGACTCCATAAAGTTAAAACCATAAAATATGATCTGCTCAGTTTTTCACTCAACCCGTCGCTTTTTACATGTGCTTAGTATTTTCCACGGCGTATTCTACACTGTTATTTATTAGTTTGTGACCTGCATCATTTCTCAAGAGTAATTTTACGGTTGAGTCGAAGATGCAGTGCTCGAACAATGGCATGCACAGAAAAGACGATAAGATGATGTTCCTCATTTTGGCTTCTCTTTGTATTTATGTTACATAGACAACGAATCGAGCACAGCAGCGTGCTTAGACAGCAGCACCTCGAACTGCGTGCACTAATAACATTAATAACTAGTTTTGTTAAACTAGTGTGGTTGAAATCTGCGAAGTTTCTTTTAGCACTTTATCTGTATACTCCATTATGTATCCTTTGTGAAAACTTTCATATATTCTCTGACTGACAGACATGCCGATGATGATGAGATGATGATGCATAAGCATATGCATATTTTTAAGACATCATTGCATGTCTAAAAACTTCTCTTGTTAGAGATCTAACTAACCAAAAGTAAAATGCATCACTGTACACTCGTCAAACTGTGTGGAGTCAAACCCCAATCGGTTTTCGTGTCTGTCGAATGAGTGCTAAATAAAATGATAAGCATACACGCGTATACATTTACATTACATTTTCTTGAACTAATAAGCAAAGAATGTTTTATGCAGTGTTTGTATCGCTGCCTTCGTGTACATTACCTATTTATCATTTTACATTAAAAATGCATACACCCGGTTGTATAGCTAATGAATGATAAGGAAAACAGAAATACAGAAAACAGACGATATTGCTATTAAAAGAATAAAATGGTGGTTCCTAACGACTTTGTTTACTGACGGAAAAACCGCGGAGTCGGATCGTTTAGGACGTGTTATAAGTATATAAGAAACATGTTTTTCTTTCCTTTCTATAGGGTCACGTTATGAATGAGTGCACGTATAGCGGAATGCATGTATTAAATATATGGACAACAAATGTCTGAGCTACAGCTAATCCTTTGCATTCGCAATTTTGTGCTTAGGTAAAAGCGGCGCTTCCCATGTTGTACAAAATTTGCTTTTGCACATTTACGCGAAAAATAATGTTTACATTACAGTGTCACTCGACACATGAGAACATCAGCGATTGCACTAACTTTATGGGTGCAAAGTTCAAAAATGGGTAATTATATGGCGTTTAAAAAGATGTCTCAGTTTATAGAAGATTGTGTGTAGCACTATACATATATTTTATATATGAATCGTTAAAATCAGCTTGCTATCGGGAAACGGTTGATATTACTTGACCTATCCTATCTTGCAAGAACAAGTCTATTCTTATTTCTGCCTCCTGAAATCTTTGATTTTGGAACGGCAGGCACCCACCCGAGCAGAGAAACGTGCCAAAGGAACCAAGCAAAGTAAAAAAATAGGATACTTCAGTTTTATGCATAAAAATGGAGATTCTGTTTGCAATACACCTAGCTGCATTTTGCTCAGTTTCAAAACTGACGGAATAGTATGACTGACTGAATTCGTTGGAAGATATTTATAGCGGGACAGTAAATGTCATTTCTGTTTATCAACTTCTGCAAAATATATCGTGTGTGCAGAAATCTAGCGGCATAGCGAATTGTGTCGAAATTCCTAGGTTAAATGCAATTCTTGGAAGAAAAAAATTACAAGTTTAACATCCTACGCTGCGCTGTAGGTCTGTATGCAGTGAATGCTCCGTAATTTGAAGACGTAATTTAGTTCGTTTGAGAATCTGTTCAACAAATTCCTTCTGGAAGCGATAAATGCCAATCAAAAACAAATTCTTGCAACTTGCAACGTATAATGCTACACAGTGGAAGAAACTAGGGTGCGAACCTTTGCATTAATAGTACAAGTGTAGAGCATGCTTAGGTAATTTAATTTTAAATTAAAGTGCAGTATGAAAAATAAATGTTTTGTCATATGGAATGCAACTTCTTTCAAATATCAAGTTATGCCAAAAGGTGGATAATTGTAAAGAATCATTGCAATGACGAGAATGTGCTTATTACATTAATTCGTTGGAACTTCCCAATAGTGATTTATATATAGATACACTTCAATGAATTGTGTCAATATAAATACAAATGTGTAATAAAAATAAAAGGGATTACCTACCGTACGTTTGGTAACTAAATACAAATATTGAAGACCTGACGTCTGACAACAGTCTTGGAAAACAAACAACGAACGCGGCGTGGAAGCAAACGATGCTGAAAGTATTCGATATTCCTAGCTAGAAAAATTTATAAACACTGTAAACACTTTTCATTACATCATTACAATACCATTTGCATTTTCAAGTAGGCAATATCCCCGAAAATAAAAGACCTAACGGAACCACACCACGGAAATCAAGGAAAAAAATCACTCAAGTTCACTGACACAATTGCTTACCCGACACTTACACCTTTTGTGTGGTGTCACCAATATTACAATAGCAAAACAAATATTCTAATTGCACTTCCCAAAAAGAATTAAATTTTAACGGCGCACAACAGCTAAAACAATATTTTCCACCACTCACTGTGTTAGCAAACAGGTCATGCAAGCTATAGTTTCGAGTTGCGACACTAACTCTGTAACTACAACTTTTTATTGCATGTGTACACAGTTTTCAGTTTGTGTGTTTGTGCGGAAAATTTTACGTTGAATTTGTTTTTGTTGGTACAAGTACATCAGTTCTGAAATGAAACCACTGGTTTTCGTGTATCTCCAACATTACAGGAGGGAATATGTCTAATCATACAACAATAATGAGCAAAATGAGCAGTTCTGTTGTATATTCTATATATTATACGTACTCCCTGTATAGAGAAATACTCTAAAGCGTAAAAGCCCCCATCACCTATGAACCACACGAGTGAAAATATTTACCAACTCGGAAATAAACATAACAAGCTATTTCTGTATTTTTTCTTCTCTCCGTGTGCTTGCTGCTATTGTGGCATTAGTACCACAAAAACAAGTCTTAAAATGCTTTTGTCGTTATTTCTCGAGAGAAAGCTAGAAGAGCTCGGTAAACAAAGCAGAAAAAATAGCTCTAAGGATATAGAGGGTGATAGAGCTCAACAATGTACCAGCGTCAACGAAAGTAGCTAGTAGCTGCTGCTGCGTCAAAAGTTTTGAATCAATAGTAGTACATCTTATATAACCTAATATAAGAGAAAATCATATACCTGTTGTTGCAGATGCCATTCGGTGCGGAGCAAAAGTCACGGAAAGGGTACATTTAGGTATTACATGGTCATGGAACTAGACTCTTTTGGCCCATTGGTTAGATTTCTCGTGTAGGCACGGTGAAACCTCTCTCTGAACACATAAAAATATATTGCCTCACATTCAAAGACCCCACAGTTCAACCTCAAATTCAAACCAAGAATGGTATATTCCAATGTAGGAAACAAAATTGAGAAGGACAAAGAGTGCCGACCCAGGATGACAAAACTCTTATCAGTTATATCAGGCAGGATAAATACATAATGATTTAATAGGTGTGCGTTTTTTCTTGAAATCTTATTGGCACTATGCGCGTATACCTACTACTTTGCACTTTGTACTGGCATGCTTATTACGAAGGTACATATATACAGCATACCAAGGAAATATTGTACTCTTTTATGTTAAACTTCCTACTTATTTGCAGTGTTGAAGTCAGATTATAAAGGCAGCATGCCATACACAAGTTTCCACTAGAGCCCATCCCCCAAAGTGATAAATAGAAAAAGTAAAACGTACATCGTGCATAACGGAATGTGTATATATATA
>JAHZNE010000881.1:0-24003 GCA_027744055.1 Callyntrura sp. NNG-2020 | reverse complement strand
GAAAAAAGGGGAGCAGAGAATCAAGTCGTAGAAGTAATGTCATAATGTCGTACCATAGTTTGAGAAATTGAGGACCATACTGGAAGCTCTCGTATACTTGCCACTGTTCCCACACTTGGGTGCATAGGCCCTCTTGTTCTTGAGAGGAGTTGTCTATTTGATCAGACTCATTTCCTCCCTCTCCATTCTCATCTTTCTCTTGTTGCAAGGATATAGTATCATCACGTTTGAGAGAAGTGTCCTCCGTTGACTTGGTAGAGTCATGACTAGATTTTGGAAATGTCTCAGCACTCCCCACGGTTGAACCTTTGTTCTTCCACAATCCTAGCGATTTCAACATGAATCTAAAACGAGATGTATGTAGGCGTACGCGTCAATTATTTGGATTGTGAACAAAATTGAATATATTTCGACGAGATTTATATTATGCCACATAATTGAGTTTTTGGAGTAAACAGTAAACTTTATTAAGGGGAAACTTGATGGGATTCCCGGCATAACTACTCGAAAATTTCACGGCGTATATTATGTTTACTTACCGGTGGAAGAATACGACCATTAATAAAATTACGTCGAACATGGCATATTTCTCCTGCTTTTCGATTCCAAGAATTTTTGGTGGCCAAAATGGTTTCGTATTCACCTGCTTTACTTTCTCATTCCAGGGAAAAAAGTCGAATTGGAACAGATATTTAATCACTACCATAGCCTGGTTTGAAATTTCACCCAAAAAGATATTTGATATTTTTCATCAATAAAAACGAGTTTTAACACATGACTGGGTTGAATACAATGTATAATGTTCTGCCGTTGCTGTTGGGTGAAAGTTGCTTGACATCACGTACCAAACGGACACACAGAAGCATATAAACGGCCCATACATATCGTCCTCATCGATTTCTGAAAAGCTGTCCAAACTGAGTTGTGATATAAGCATTATTAAAATTGTCAATACATATCGCACATGAGTTGTACACATGATGGACAAAAGTTCAGACAAAGAAGTTAAAAAACCAACAGAAACAAAGTGGATTATTATATTCTACCTACGCGATATTTTTTGCATGAACGATCGTACACACATTTTCGGATTTCGGACATGGCAAGCACATACGCTTCATCCAGTACGAAGATACAACAACAATGTTGAAGTACGTATGTTGTAAAAAGACACGAAAAAATCAAGGACTCTGTTTCATAGTTTCTTACCTTCCCCTAAACTCTCCAACGTCTTTCACCGGAGACGGTTTTTCTATAACCGTGTTTAAATCATCCTTGCTTCCCACATCACCAGATGCTCTAGATTCATCTTCAAAGCTGAGCTCTACTTCAGGTTGCTTAGGGGGAACTATAGGCTCTGGAAAATTCTGCAACTGGTCTAGCTCTTGCTCCTTTGATTTTTTCCGCGGTAAACAAGTAATAAAAGTAATAAGATTGCAAATAATCGGCTTAGCTCATACCATATACACGTATGATTTCAAACGATAACACGGAAACCCGAAATTAATAAATTTTTGCGGAAGATCCGATTATTATTATTTCCTTACCTTGAGCAACATTTTTTCTCTTGCCAAGCATTTTGAAACGTGCCTGTAATCTTTTGAAAATTTATTCAGCCACGTTGTAGCACTAACCATAAGACTCTCTAGAATAGCCCACGCAAATCTTATGTATCCTATAATACGTCTCATGAATGTTGGCGAAGGTGGGGGTCTTGCTATTTGCTCCTCCACAATTTCATCGTCTGATTCTGCTGGGGATGGTGGTGGTGGCTCGTCCCCGGCTGCGCCAGCATAATATGAGTAGTCCTCTCCCCCCGCCAATGGGGCATCGTGATCCGCCGTGCATCTCTGTAAAAATGTAATTGCTTTCATTTGATCTGCTCTGTCGAACTCATTGTTATGTTGATCAGATTAACAAATTTCAAGCAGATTACATCTGCCCACACTTGTCTGTTTCGTTTACCCTTTGTTGTGCCGTTCCCGTACTTTTCCTTGACATTTTCCGCCTACTCCTTCTTCTGATTAGAGAACCCCCTGCCGTTCCAGGAGGTGGGCCAATGCTTTCCGTTAAACTTCCATCGCCAACTACACTAGATCGTCTTGCCAGGCGTGCCATCTCTGTCGCAGACTCCACATCGCTTTTCAAGGCCGAACTCATCAGCTTTACAATCATATTATGTTTAAATGAGGGATGTTGGGAAACCATTCTTTGAACTGTCGCTTCTCAAAATAAATATTCGATTCTGTCTTTTACCTCACTCAAGGTGAATCCTGCTGGGCGGTCGTCACTGTCTTCATCTTCTTCTGTAATAGAGTCAATCATCTCCATATCTTCATCCTCAATTTCTTCAAACATATAATAGTCCCCGGAACGTATTGCTGCATGAATTAAAATACGAAAATTTCACTAGAAACTCTCTCTCATGATGGTTTGACAAACATTTATAAATTGTAAAAATTATCTGCAAATTATATAGCACTCTATAAACTAGTTACTAAAAGATTGCACTTGTTCATGCAAAATTAAGTAGACATTTCAAAATGCAATGTAACTTTTTTCGAGACAACTACAAATCATACCGGTAGTGCAATCCAACAAAAGTATAACATTTTATCAAGTCTACATGCACAGGCATAAGTTCCAAATTATAACTGTGTTACTAATATTATCGATCGACAAAGATACAAAAATTAAAAAAGTTATAAAAGGCGGCATTCCAGTACATGTGTGGTGGGATAGTGCAGGAGAGTGCAGCGGAGGGTAATAGCCTCTCGGTATAGGTTCGGTTTGCACTCCAATTGCACTACTTTTTCCTCTATCTCCTCCTAAACCAGACACAGAGTATCGATGGGACTCGGGTGGAGGAGAAAATACAGGAAAACTTTCATCGGAAGGAGAAAGGGGTAGGTGGGGAGGATGGAGAAGGGAATCTCGGGGATGACGGCCGTAAGGAGGTTCAAAAAATCCATCCACGGAAATGGTCATTGCGGCCGAAGACGGTGTAGGAGTTGGGCCGCTGGTTATCGATATTTGCACGGCCAGGGGTGCTCGAGGGGAAGAAGGTTCGTCATCTTGAGGCTGCTCAGCAATTTCATCCATAGAAATGGGAGACGACGCCATAGACGAAACTGGGTCCATACGTGTTGTTCCTTTATAATGGAAGGAGGTTGTTTGACGATGATGGTTGTATTGCAAAACATACACAAAACAAGACATTCCACGAGCTCATAATCAAACAATATTTTTATACAACTCCAAGATGCACTAAATTATGCATTAAAAGAACGGACAATAAACACAATCGAAGTAACTACAACATTTTCCAACACGTTTTACGGTACATAGCAATTACAGGTTCAGGTAATACGTAATATGACAGTCCCAACCCAAAAAGCATTATTTGCCACAGCCCACATTTTATCATTTAGTTTCGTTACAAGTTTAGAGCTATTATAATTTTACCCCCCAAATGGAGACATAAATACCGACCAATATCATTCCTCAGATTCCAAAATAAACCGGCGGGACTATCATCAATCAGGCAAGAAACGACAGGTATTTTAATTATATTTTGAATTATTATTAATTAATTAATTAATTATGTGGATCAAGTTCTGGCCACATTTATACATAATAACCAGTTTTCTTTTAAAATCTCTATTATTCCAACTTGCTACAAACATCTTAAAATGTTCCAATAAAATAATGTACTGATTACACTACTCTTTAGCTACAAATTAAAGCATCCACACCAGAGTTAGAATACCTACCTTAAGACTCAGCGATCACCATTAATTTAGCAAATTACAGTGTCAAAGTGTTATTACTCGCACACACTCCATTTAGTAGTTTGTTTTTAATTATGGTAACACATACATAACATTTTGAGCACAGTTACATCTTCATGGAATATATATTCAATTTATGGGAAATATACTTTGTTTTTATTTCAAAATACATACCGTCAAAATGATTTTGGGGACCTTTTTGACGTCGGTGATGTGTGGCCTTAATCCTGTCCATTTTCATTTTAATCTTTTCCAACACTTCTTTCTCTTCCTCCTCCTGTTGCCGAATTTGTTTTTGCATCAGCTCCTCAATCAATTCCGCGCCGCTGAATAATTTAAACATTTTCAACTTTTTACGATTGTCAATAAAGTTTTTTATATGGTGCTGTATTACGTGTTGGGAGATACGCTATACGAAACATTGTATTACCGCGATGCAAGTAAAGCCTGTACTTCTGTTTCACCCCGGATATGAAAAAAATAGTAACTGTTAAAAATCCTTCTTTGAAACAGCAGGAACGCAAATGTTATTCCGTCCCAAACCATACCCGCCTCATCATGAGGTACCTCACAGTGCGTAATTCCTCCATCTGTTTAATGAATTTAATAGAACATTTTTTTTCTAGGTGAAAACTAATTTTCAACTTACTTTCACCATCACGTATTTAGTTATTGTGTCTTATGTATTATATGAAGCTGGATAGGAGACCTGCACTTGCTCCCCGAAATTTATTTAGGCAGGCTATTCCAAAAAGTTGAACAAGCCAGCAAAATTTGAACTGTAGTTGTGATAAAAATATACAGCCAACTAGCTGTAGAACTGATTTGGTAAATATTACAAATACATTGTACGCCAGTAAATAGTTCCATCTGTAAACAAGGCAAAGTAAAATAAGAATAAGAATAATTTGGAACAATTCGTTGTATTCTTTTTCTTTAGTCTGATTTTATGATAGCGTATTGACGCACCTTTTGATAATGGACTTCTTTGTGCGTAAATAGAACTCATTTCCTTCCCAGAGAAAAATAAAGGAGCCGACCAGATATCCAAGAGCAAATAAGTTCACGCGATTTGTACCAGTCAGGAAAATTATTGCAAGAGTTATCCAGTAAAATGACAGAAAGATGCACTTTTTAATAATGTCCAAAGGCGTTCTGTAATAGAAACCACGCATATTTAATACTTCAGTTAGTGCAGAAGCAGAACTTTCACTTATACGTATTGACGTGTGCGTACCTAGAAGAGGTTAAGAAATCCGGAGTAGGATTAAGGTTTGGAGTTATAGAGACTTCCATCACTTCCTCATTGCTTCCTCCAGCAAGTTCCTCTGGAAGTGAGTGATGCTCTTTCAAAAACACGAGTCGTTGTTGGCATGCAAAGAGCAAAAGGATAAAGTCGGCTGCACAAAAGAAAACCAGCAGGTTGTAGTAATCAACATTTACATTTTATCAACTTAATGTAAACGGGAAAATTAAGCAGTAATCAAATATTACGGATCAGGCGCGATGCCAGTGGTGGGTCCACTTCATCCGGCAAGTAAAGCCACGTCTTTAATTCAATGCTCCATTCCTTCCAGGGATATTCTACAAATACAATGTTCAAAAGCTATTATAAAGCGATACCTCAATCAAACGTTTATTTTCGTTGAAACTAATCGAAATATAAGTTATGTACCGGCACAGAGAAAGGGTGGAAGACCAACACAAAAAATATACTGTATCGGAAGGAAAACAGAAATGAAGATAATGAAAGGAAGCCAGACAGTGGCTAATTTCTGTCGTTTCATGTAAAACATTGGTATTAGCCAAAAGGAATACAAAACAGAAAAAATATCCAGCCGCGTCCCAATTACACCTACGAGAGTGATCAGCGTTATCTGTCAGATAATAAAAGAATCACATTAGAGGTTCGTTCCTAGCTGTTGATGGAGAATCGGTCGATGCTCCTTATAAAACATAAGCTTCCAGTTTGTCTCCTATTATTTTGTTTACCTCAACTCCAAATTTATAAAAACCATGATTAAGCAAGAACTTGATACACTGCACCAAGCTCATGTCAGCATCCTTTCTTCGGATGTCATCAAATAAAATTCCAACGCCCGGCTCTGGACTCTGGTTTACGAAGCGTTGATATTTTTGTCGTATTTGTACCACGGCTTGTACTGTTAATACTAGAATCATTCCTGCAAACATATCAAAACAGATATTTGAGTTTCTTTTGCTTGGCTGTAAATACGCAGCATTTCGTGACCTTGTATAAAATCAACGATTGGTGGTGGTGAACGAACCTATATACTCTTTTAACAAATGAGGCAGTTGATCGCTTTTTTGAAGGCCCAGCCATTCCGCATCATTTCCCGTCATGTTCCCGTCCGTACAGGTATTATTCCAAATACCATGTGAGATGTAGTCAATTTGGTAGATCATTTTGATCAGAAGGAGAAATGAAATGAAAATGGAGCATAGGTGCATCATAAGACGTTGGGCAGACGCTTGAAAGATCACTCCTCCAACAACTCCCAAAAACAAGAGAAAGTGTAACGCGCATTTCTAATGAACATAAAAGTAAATTATTTCCGTGTAACATACATACATTTACCGTATAACCAACTAAAAAACGGAGAGCTTTTCACAATAGTAATAACCCACGTCAAAAACGGTAAGTGCCAAAGCCGAAAACAGGATAATTTTCATAATGTGGATCTCCAGAACACGCCACGATATCTCGGACACGATGATGTAGAGTTCCCCTATTTGCTTAATCAGCCTCGCTCCATAGTATTTTACAGTACGAACCAGGTTTTTGAAGTTGAATTCATCTATCAAATTAGGTGGTTTTTCTGTGTCATCGTCTATAAACGGTTCGTTGGCTATCGCCAGAGGTTTTTGCGTCCTGTGAGCACATTATCATCATCATCATCAGTCGTTATAAGGAAAAAGTAGAAAAACAGGGCCAATGTTTTAAAACATTCTTTTTCTCCCCCGTCGACATTTTCCACTCTAAAACCATGTAATTAGAATTTGCGTCGCCGCCGCACACATTGACTTACGGTCGTTTGAATTCTGAAAGCTTAAGAAAGTCCCGATGAAAGTAATGCAGTTGTATGACAGTAATGATGACGAAGAACGTCGGAGTTAATAAGCCAACAAATAAGTCTCCTGTGTCAAACTTTTCAAGTCCAATGTCTGTTTGCCTGTGGGGTGTACAAACCAGCATAAAAAAATAAGCCATTTCATTAATTCAGCTCATTGATTTTAACGTGAACTTAATTCATAATGACTGAAACAGTCATTATCATTTGGTGTCTTTTTTATGTTTTTTGTTGTCGTCGTAGGCATAAAAATAGTGTGGCAGCCAGCAAGCAATGACTGTGCACATATTTTGTCGTTGTGTGTTGCAGCCACATCACTTACAGTGCGACTGGTATCCCCGTATAATTGGACAGGTAGGCCGGAATATCCGCAAACTGATACGTATAAATTAGTACGAGCACAAGCATCGAGTAGACGATGACGGTGAGCCAGAAACCGTACATCATTTTCCTCCATGCTCTGTATGACAGCTAAAAAAACACCAATTAGGCAATGGGTTTATGAGAGAAAATTATAAATCGTTACGAGTCACGAAAGCTTTATCTCTTTTTTCTCTAGCCACCCGGCTTCTCCACATGTATGATACAAATGAACGCGTTATTCGTTTCTTCTTCATTTTTTTCAAGTGCGGAGATACAGACACGTAGGGTGTTTATATACAATATGTATGTGTGAAGGGAGTAATTCATGAAATTTAATGGACCACAAACCTGGAAGGTCAGTATAAAAATGAGAAACAAGGCCATATACACTATCCGATAGAGGACAACTTTCTTGCCTCCTAATCCAATGACAAAGAGCATGATGGCAACTACCCAAATCCAAAATTTTGTGAGAACATCTTTTATAAAGTTTCCAATTTTCGTCATGAATGTTGGCTTGGCTGGTTCTTCCTTTCCACGGGATTGCAGTTCTGTGGGGTGGTGGGAGAATTTTAGGTCATATAAAGAAAAACAGAAAGTTTTATATGATTAGTTCGCCAAAAATTAATTTTGGGGTAATGTGAAACGTTTTAATATTAATTTTGTGTGCAAACTATATTGTCCTTTCTCTCACTATCAGGTAGCTAGATGACGGACAAGAATAGTGTCATTTTCATGTAGGTATATTCATTGCATGTGTGAATACCTGAAATGTGCGTACCCGTAGTTGTTGTCGTCACTGTGATTCGAAACGATTCTTGGGCCGCATCCTCAATGATGGCTCGTCTACTCTTCTTTTCCATCACAAATTGCCGTAACGTCACCCAAAACATAAGGGTGTACATGCTCTATATATAGGATATGCATAAAATAGTGTCAATATTTGGGCTAGGTTAAAAATACAAAGTTAAGCTAACACATTAATTTAAACGCAGGCATCGACGACGGGTAGTAAAAACAAGGATAATGTCACATCCCCCTCTATTTAAAGTTGTGCCCTCCCATATAATAATGTACTGTCAGGCGGAGAATAGCATGGTTGGTCGTCGTGTTAATGTTAATACATGTTAGGCATGATGCATTAATAATTCATTTGTATATGAGCTGTTTTCCTTACTTTGACAAGAATGGGATGGAGTGGAAGTTCGTCATTAGCGGGCTTGACAAGCCCAATCTGGGCTAAATCTACTCCGTCCGCTAAATTTTGAGGTAGCTCGTCTTCCGTAAGATTAAGACTGTAAATGTACTGTGCAAAAAGTAGCACTTCGGCATAGAGCACCAAACCAGGCGAGGAGACGAGCATTGCCCTCCTTTGATTTGGGAACATCCACAAGACACAAGCCCATAAAAGAAGAATGAACGTTAGCCAACTGTGATATGTGATACTCCAGGCCTGCGGAAGGAAACAAAGTAAAGGGGAAACACACGTATATAGCAAGCCGAGAGAAGAAGACACATATAATGCATTAGCGAAAATGAAGACACCCCATCAAATTGCTTATCAAATGCTATTATTACAACCATGTGCCAACTTGTTGGCCTTTACACTACACACACACACCTTTGCTGTCGCTATCCTACATTTTTGCAAAGAGAAGCTCTCGTCAAAAGAGAAAATTGGATTGCTGACGGCCCTATATATTTTTCGACTTTCTCATCAGTCGACTTTCCCCGTATTGTTATTAACACACACCTCCTTATATTATACAGCTATCAGAGAGTCTATTGATAATGATAACCTTCCCCAGGTAGAAGATTTATAATGGAAACCATTTAAACCGGGAAAGCACGTCCCATAATATACGCATACACCCTTTCAATTATAGCATGACACGAATATAGCGAAGGATATACGAGCTTTCATCGTGAACTTACCATCATGATAATATTTGTACAAATGTAGGACGATTTTATGAGAAGGTCAAAGACACTGAGTAATCCGGTTAGTAACAATGAATACCCATCGTACTCGTACGGTTCCCCAGTCTCGTCTGCAATGAAAGCAATAACCGTGTGCGCTATTAACATGTAATTCTGCCATCATGGATAATAAATTTTCAAGGATTTTTTCCTACTACGTCAGTCAGATACATCAGTTGTCGAACTAGTGATGAGATATTTTAAGTATTAATTACTACAGTGTGCACCCTCTCTTTTCCCTTCTTAATGTGCTGTAGTGCTATGCATTCTTACCTAAAGGAGGAGCACCTTCGATGGCATTACTAGAATCCCTGGATGTTATCGAGGGACCTCGAGGTATACTACCCGGGGAAGTTAGCCCACCGTCTTCACCAGAGAAGCTCCTTCCGCTTGAGCCATACCTTCCTCTGGCGGTGCTCATTGTCATAAGCTGAAATCATAACAAGGAATAACTTGAGGCTCATTTCCGTAAGCAGGGCTTGGATTTCACGGCAACTGAGGAGTAAAAGGGAACTTTTAAACCGAAACTAAAATACAAGGGTACTATCAAACCCCCAAAGCCACGAGCACCACCACCAGCAAACCAGAACGGCCAAAAGAGGCATGCTTGTATTATTTTACAAAACGCTGCAATAGTAACAAAAATCAGCATAAAAAGGCGCAATAAAAACAGTAGCATCATAGACGGTGGAAAGGGGAGGAGGGGGAAAAATTCCCCGGGATCGAACTGCTTCGCAGAAAGAATAGATAGTTAGATAGGTTAATAAAAAGTACATAGAATTTTACACCCCCGTCCCATTCTCTGTTCCGTAGTCTATCAAAAGAATACTTCAAAGCTCTCTTATTAGAAACAGCATTCGAGCAGATAAAAAAAGAAAAATCATTCAGAAAAAAAAACAAATCCGAGCAATCTGTAAATACACAATTTTTAATGGTTGCAATCGACGACAGTAATGTATACATTCCACATGTGCATGGTTAATGTACCATTTTGTGGTTTACTCTGCACAGATTTATGTCATTCGCATGTGAGTATTTTTGTGCTCATCTCACGGAGTCTTGCAGGAGTAGCACGTAGCAAAGTTTACATGTAAACTAGAGCAAGTATTTAACAAAAATGACAGCACAATGAACAGTAGAGCCCCCAAATCACATAAAAACGCACATCCAAAATGTTATCGTATTGAAACATTATTATTATTATGATTATTAGGTCATCAGAACAACAGCACAAACATATACGTTAGTAAACAGTAAAAAAACGCACGAATTTTGTCGGGGGTAAATTTTGTATTCAGCGTTGTTGCACATGTTATATACGTTATATAATATACAAAAAAGTGAAATTGAAAAAGTTACTGGTGAAGTTTCAGTCTGGCTGTCAGCTCGCGAACGACATACTACTTTGTGTTTTGGTGCCACAATGCTCCCTTTGTACTCCTATATACAGGCAATAAAAGACATTACGTAATGTAATTGAGAGAGAGAGGCAGCAGCAGGAGCAGCAGCTATCTCTTGTCTATTTCTACCACTACGACACAACAGGACTATATACTACACCGCTCGGTACTATTATCATGGTCATTATGATGGACATTTACAAGTATACTATTACCGTTGTAAATGTTATGGTCCTCTTCCAACGAAAGTGAAAGCAAAAAGGGAAAGTCAACATTTTTACTCCAAAAGGGACAAAACAGTGATGCATTTTTTTTCCTTCCAAAAATTTAGGCTTACACATTCTTTTTGTCAAGGCTTTTTGATGCTTTTTGCTCCTATTTTTGGAATGATTTATTAGTACAGCTCGGGCTGTGGCTCTGTACTATCGTAAAATGGACTAGTATCTACTGCATGGTTTATTGTCCATGTCAAATAAGTTAAAGATTCTATCTTTCTTTTTCTTTCTGCCTTGTTAAGCTTTTGTTCTCCTTAATTTATATGATGATGCCAGAAAACTAACAACAGCCCATGTGGACTGGGATGCTGGTTGAGGGTTTTTTAAATAGGAATTTTTTAACTTGATTGTGTTTTTCATGAAAGTATTGCATTTTTCCCCATGACCCAACACCCTGCCAAGTAAAATTGTCCTATTGTCTCTATACTTTCAAGTTAGGTATGTATTGATAGCACCGTTTTACCGCCTATATACATACCCTACAACCCTACCCCACGGCAGCAGCGACTGGACAATATATTTTTATAACTCCATCTCTTTTATTGCAGTATCATACTAGAAATTGTACAAGTAGCTCTGAGTTGTTAAATAATAACGAATCGGCAAACAAACTGCGAAATTATTTTAAAAGTAAAAGCATTGAATGTGGAGTGCTTGGTTGGTGTTTGTGAATCGTTTTATTATAAAAAGCAATGATTAATTATTATGATTATTTATATGGGTCATTTTTTATTACTCTACGAGTCGATCTTCCGTGTCGTCGCACAGTTTGTCTGCGATTGAGACGGGCCTTGGCACGAAAGTCGCCCAGGCTCTCGTGCCGACTTCTTGATTTTCCTAAGATGGCATACTTTTCCTAAGATGCACGCACACAATTTTGGTTAATTTACATAAAACTGTTTTCATAAACTCCAGACTTATTGTTAGAAAGAAAAAGAGAGATACGTTAGAAGAAAAATAAAAAGAAAAAAATAAAACAATTCATTGTCAGAGTTTAATAAGAATGAGCTCATGTTAGAGTTTAGAAAATGTTCTCGTGATTGTAGTTTATGGTACTGAAAGCAATTATCCACGGGATTAGTTGTTGGTGAAAGTGACTTTCACCAGGGCATTTTGTTAGGGCGCATAATCTAAATGCTTTCCCACTGTGATACTTTCTATGTCCATTTATTAGTTAGGCTGTATAATTGGGTTACATGAAATGATACAAAAGTGGAATTTGAAAGCGCGAGTAATAAAGGTTTCTGTCGCCATACCTTATTGCTAGTAAGAAGAGTTTTGGCTTCATACACGAGCAAGTTGTACAGAATCAAGAGCGTAAACGGATGAGCCCAGCTTGGCCACTTGAGACTCAAATTGAATTCCGCATTTCTGGGATCTTCATTGCAATCCGTTTTGAGGATCTGAATAAAACCTGCAAGTCTACGACAGCAACAATAACAATCCCGTTGTTTAGATTAGAGAACAAGGAAGAAGGCGAGTGAACAACCGGTATACATATTTTGATGGAGGGTGCCGCGTGGTGTAATCAATCATGAGGCATTATAACTTACCTGGAAATTAGGGACTCGGGTTCTAAATTATCCTGCACGACTTCTAGCTGGTAAGCAAACAAGGCTGCAAAATGGATAGCAACGTAAAATGCCAGGAAGGCATAAAACCAAGCAAACACTTTGTTGTGAATGTTGATAGATCCCGTCGCCCATGCGGTGGCTCCAGCGATAAAAACAATAAAATACACTCCGCTCGTCACGGAAGGTTGTAGTGAGGAAGTAACGCATAGAAAACCTAAAATCAAGTAACTGCCGATGGATGAAAGCAGTTTGGAAAAGCCATCTGCCTTCCCTCCATCGTTAGCCTCTGGACCCGCTTGACCTTTGGTGAGTATGTTGGAAATTGAGAGGTATATAAGAACTAGTCCAATGAACGCAGCTATGTCTGGTCCCAGCCAACGGATTAATTGAAACCACGTTAGGTTGTTCACTTTGATTAGACCTACGTGTCGCAAAATCTTCTCCGTCAGGGAGCCTACAACATTGGCGGATTAATCATAATTTACGATCATATTGTCAACAAGACGAAAAGGATTTTCCTTCGGCACACTTGCATTTTTATGTGATCAATATAGTTTTGCTTACATTGCACTAAAAACTCCCCGTATGGAGCCCATATTAGCAAAAATGTCTGAAATATAATCTGAGAGGTAACTGTAAAAAATCCTACTAGTAGAGAAAATCGAAGGAACCTTCCCGTGTGTCCCGCTATTGCATCAAAACATTAAACAAGAATAAAAAAATGCTTTCTTAAACTGTTCAAACATTTTAATAAACAAACAACAAACTTGTATTGAACCCAACCTTTGAAATTTTGAGAATTCGGACTGGGCACCAGAGGAAGGTATAGAAAGAGAAGATAATACAGGAACGCAATTCCACATGGTCGAAAAATTATACCTACACACAAAGTTCATTTTAATGATTATTAAAATCCTTGGACCAACCGCAGTCTCCCATGTGTATAATCGGTAATTACTAAACACTCTGATCGATTTTTGATCCGATAAAAAACTCCCCCTAATTGCCTGTCACTCTTTAACAAATAACATTGAAAAATGTAAACGGCTATCATCCTCCCTCACATCCTAATCACATCACAGTTATGATTCATTCTGTCACCACCGTTAAAAGCTTTCATAATATGTTTTTCTCTCCAGCCAGCAGACACATCAAACTTTTCATTGTTGGTGGACAGACAACCAATTTAGTACCCATTAACAGGGCGTCTGAAAACAAAACACTTTTTTGTCCTTCCCTACCAACTGGTTGATGCATATTAACATTACTATCCTCATTGGCGTGTAACCGACCCCACAACATTCCACAAAACTAATGAATTAGTCATCATCACTGTGATCCCTTGTCTACTCCACACTACAAAAAGCATCCTTAATACATACGACTCGCGCTCTCCCTTCCTCTGATAAGAGAGGAATTTACGACGGCAAAAAACCTGATCAAATAAATGGCAAGCGGGCGGGTGCGGGTGGTTTTCTTTCACACATTCCTGACAGACCGGAACCAACCCCTTTTTCATGTTTTCGTTCGTCATCATCCAACAAAGCAGCTTTTTATGTGCTACCATTAATTTATCTTAGAGTATTATCCACTACTACTGGTGGTGGTGGTGGTGTACTCTGTGCTTCCTTATATGTTCACTTACACCAACGGCGACCTAGTGCCGATGCGTGCCTACAACTCCTCCCTAGTTAGGACTTTGTTGTAATATATATGACTTCATTGATCTTTCAATTTTCTTTTTTCATAATAAGATGTTCTGTTGCTGCTGCTTCTGCTCCTGCCGCCGCTGTCGTTTTTTCCTACTCACTCGAGAATAGAGAACAAGAAGGAAATGGCCTGTGTGTGTGCATAGAAATCATTATAATATAATGGTGTGTTTTACAAGAGATTCGTGTAATCAGTCAGTCTTTATGGTAGATTGCCATTGATGGCCTCTTTTCTTTCTTTCTCTCTCCCTCTGTGAAATGCTTATTTATATATTATATAGAATCAGTGAAAGTAATAACAATGGACAAGGTGGAGCGGTAGAAGAGCTATCACTTTCTTTTTCTCTGTCAGAAAGTGAGAGAGAGAGGCTGTAAATGTGTATCATCATGTTCTTGACTGTTTGGTTGGTGAACAGAGACGGAGAACGGGAAGGTAGGTTATATGATATATGTACATTCCGTGAAATATCTCTGCATTACCTGACTTGACCCAGATGGCAAGTCAACTCTGCTGTAAGGTTGCATAGGATACAAAAGTTGCGGGGGAGAGAGCCGTGATTCATGCCAGGTAATAAGTATATACGTTGTCTATAACCGAAGAGAAAGCAAAAGTGTAATCAAACACAATGCTTCCACCAGGACTAGATACGCTCATGACGATGATGATCACCATCGTCGTCGTCGTCATTGTCGTACGGACGGGTATTAGAGGTGTAGGTGTACCTCTTTTTGTGTGTTTGACACAAAAGGTTGTTTCTAAAGAGCAGCCTATATTGATTTTCCCTTGTTTGGTTACGTACAAAGCGGAAGTTGGAAAAGTTTGTCACAGTTTGACGAATCACTTTTGACAAATTACTCAAATGTACCATCCTGTCTGAGGCTGTATAAGAGCACTATAAAGAGGTGTTTATCAATGTTAGACATTTATCGTGTTTTTTCCTCTTTGTCACCGTTGTTGGCGGCATAATGTTAGCAGGAAAAGCAAATGAGTTAAATGAGTATGAAGAAAAAGCAACAGCAGCAAAAATTCCATAATTTCCCTTGAGATTTTTCCTCAGGGAATGATTTATTGTTGTATGCTTAATTTGCTACTTTAAAATAGAACAGAACTAATGCAGTCTGTACATGAATATAACAATGAACGAAATTCTTAACATTTTGATGCAATTATTAATCTCGTTGTGTTTTACATACTCGTAAGGATCATAAATTGCGATTGGTCATGTTACCAACATAGTAATTTTAAGTTATGTTCCGTATGTTATGTTATTTGCAGAAAAAGAAGACTAATTGTTCGAAATTGATTGCCCAAAATGAAAAATGGTCTTTGTAGGTCAGTAATCAGGATCCCATACACTGCCAACATTTATGGAGGAAATGGCCTTGTTTATATTGCTACAATAAAGTTCGTCGACACTAAATATTATATTTGTTTTGTCGTCTATTGTACTCCTACCAAAACATGGCAGAAGTAGGTATTGTACAAAAATGTATCAAAATTATTGGAAATCGTGGAGTAAAAAAGGAAAGATTTTCCTGTGCTTGATACAATAATGTTCAGTAATCGCATAAGTGACAATTAAGACTTGAATTGAAGCTTCCTGAATATTTACCTTCTGTGTAAATAAATGCAGACGTTCTGTCACGATAACCATGCTTGTGATGATACCATTATGAAGACTGTTTACTCTGATGATTGATGGTTTTTTCCATGAGTTAGTACTATGCTAATCGGACATGACTCATTGTCAGTTTTAGAAGAAACGTTGTTATACCTTTTCCTACATAGATATATATAAGACAATTTCATGGTATGCTAGATGTATTTTTATAGGACTAAAAGCAGCTTTGTTTCTCGAGTTATGATCTCATCTGTCATGAATTAAAAATTTCAAACATACTTTTTTCTTTAAAAAGACTGCATTTAAGTGCTGGAATGTGAAAAAAATGATGGAAAATCTCATGTCAGACTTACATGTAACCAGGAGGAAAGGAAGCACAAGCCTGAGTAAAACATTAGCAAGTAAAGTGCTGGATGCCATTTATCTGGAATCCTCCACACGCCCGACGAGTATTGAAATCGGAAGGGGAAAATAATAAAATTTTGAAGCCCACGACGACGATGTGCGTGTCCCGTTTACTGCCAAGTTTGTGCGGTTAAAACAAAAGTCTGTAATTTTAGGAACACAAAATACTTCCTTTGAAGCTGTGCGGTTGCTGCAGCCTATTGTAGAAGGATAATAGAAGCGAGGAAAATTGGCAACTTTTGCTGGACAGGTTGGCTGCTGATGCTTTGGGTAGCTGGAAGACGACTTTGCGTGGTACATGAAGCACAATTACTTCTCCGGAGAAAGGAAACAATTTTCTGGATGGAGGATAGCACTCCGCTTTCGCTGACTTGGAACCTTCTTCCGTTTTTGGTTTCATGCCGGTACAATGTGTGCCTTCATTTACATTCTTCCTTGAAAATAAGAGAGAAAAAAATCACAAAATACATACAAAATTGACAAAGGGATTAGTATCATCACGCTACTAGAGAAAATTGTCCGCTCTTTACTCCTTCCACGCCTGTTTGACGTACGCCAAAAACACACTTAATCATTATCATAAATCATGCAGGAAATTAGTCACATTATTTTGCATGTTGCATGCACCGTTATTTTCTTCAACTGTCCGTCGGCTAAACTTTATGAGCAGCTCTAAAACGCGGACTGCTTACACACCACCTCCCTTTTTTGATACGGGAGCTTTTAAGCTTTTAGTAGAATACAAGTGTCTGAGAATTCTAATGGCTGTCGTTTATTTCGGGTGCCTTCTTTTTTATTGCTACCGGGAAAAAACCAAAAAGTTGTCTTTATTACTACCGCTATCTTGTTATTTAAGTTATAATTTATGTGTGTACTTTGTAGAACGTCTCAACTTTTGACGTGCTGCATGCATACCCATCCCAACAAGTAATTTGCTTTTGTATTATGTACTCCTCGTACTCCCTCCGCACTCCGCGTTCTCTCCATAATACACTGCGGGTAATAAAATTGCATGCACCTTTATCATGCTAGACTCGGGATTCTTGGAATCCATAAAAACAAAAAATCAAAGTGACCTTTAACCAAATGGGTCGACAGCGAGTAATTAGGTTGACTCACGTTCTGGCAAATTTGAGTGAAAAGCGTTTTATTGTTTCATGATATTTACGGAAGGAAATGGGGGTAATTATGCGAAAAAATGTATTCCAGTCAGAATATTTCTTGGCAAAGGGATACATCTGTCGGATGACGCTTTTTCTAGACTTGTCTGCCACTGTGGCGGATATATTTTTTTATTTTTCCTTCTTTCACTCAACTCTACACTAACTTTCCAAGGGTTTTTCCAAGTCCAAGTTCATTTCTGTTTTTTCTCTTTTTTCTCTCTCTCTCTCTCTCTCTGGAAATGGATGAAATATTCAATGTGCTCCGTCGTCATCATCATTTTTTTACCGTATCGTATCACGCTCCTACTCCAGTATGTTACATTCACACTTTTATTTAGGGGACGTGCCGAACAGAAATATCTTTTGTTTTGCATTCTTCATGAAATACGTATGATGTCATATGACCAACGAATTGAATTTATTCCCTATTAATCCCTGGTGCGTAGTACGTGTGCCACAATATAAAAAAATATTCGTGTTGAAAACGAGGGTAAATACCTAATATCTTACGAGAGAGAACTCAACACTGCTTCTCTACTTCCAATGGACACACACAGAACCACCGAGCTTTACCCAAGCTACACGGTATGCCATACAGCATGTATATCCCCTTGGAATGCTGGAACACGATTTTACCGTATTTATGCAACGTGTTACATGACTTTTCTTTTCTGTCTTTGTTTCTGGAAAAAAGGTTGCAGTAGCCCACGGTAGTTGCTGGATATACTCGTGTTTTCTACTATTTTCTGCTCTGCAAAATATTAGGAAATGACACTGCATGTTGTTTGTGTGTTTGCAGATGTCACTTACAATTTGGTTTTATGTTTTATGTTATGTTGGTAAAAATGATGTATGAATGCCTACACACATTTTCAGTGAAAAAGTATTTTACACTGTCCTCTGTTCTGTTGTTGTTGTTGTCCTTTCGGTATGTTCATTATTATTACCATTTTTTGTTGCCTTCCAAGTTGTAGCGAATATTTGACGCTGAAACCCGAAATACCGCATTTTGACTCCAGCAAGTTAGTCGTTTAAACCAACTTGGTAAAAAAAAACGTACAGTAATATCAAGGTTGGAACCAACTTGGTAGTATGCATGGGTGTATTATGGTTTGACTTTGATTAGGACCATACGTGGTATGAGTGCGGACAGATTACACACACAGGCTGCTGATTGCTCAGCCACATCCCGCACAGTTTGTGTTTTGTCCACCACTGTCATTATCTCTTAAAGCAGCAATTTGTCAAAAAGGATGAATATATTGCAGTGAAATACTAATACTATTACTAACTAGTTTAGGTAGGCACTTACCTTTTAAAATCGTGACTACACGCAACCAGTCATGAAAATTGTATTCTGGTTTGTTGGTGTTTTTCCACTCCTGAATCGTGTTAAAAAAGGATCGACTGTTTTTTTTCTTCTGGACTTTTAAACTGACTGGCAGATTATCTATTTCTATTGTAAACAAATAAACACTGACACAAAACAGTATGTATGTACAGGTTGGCATACGGCATTTGCATCAATCAATGCAGCTATCAATTTCCGTTATCAGCAGCACCGTTCACATGCAAATGTTTGTATGACGTGATTTTTACGGGGAATGAAGGCACTGTTGTGAATCCCATGAAGCACTGCCACATGACATCGTATAAATAGGTATATTAGTATTTATGTACAACTTTTTTTAAATTTACAATGAAGCTCACTCACACAAACAGTGCGCCACACAGAAAAAATTAGGAATCACCGCTTTTTCCGGGTTTTTAGTGTTTTCCTGTGTTAGTAATATATGTACAGGGTTGTTGCCAGTTTATAAGGAACAGAGGAAACTGAATCACTTGACAGATTGATGTCCACTATCTGTACATGGCACACTCCCAGGTGTGGATAACCTTTGAATATTGTGACACTCGATAAATGTTTCTGGTGACTGTTAGTGATGTACCTATAGGGTAAAGGAGAATCCAACTAAAAACATGTGGTCCAACTGGTTCGAGTGAATCGACAGCCAAGACTCGTACAAATCTGACCTAAACCCTTCTGCTGTCTGTATTGTTTTTGAAAAACAACAGCGGAATAGCGTTAACATGTATGTAGTGCTGGATAATGAGGCTGACTGCTGATGGTACACAAAACTAAAAAGTGATGATGATGATGATGATGCCTATATATCTTTCACAATAAATAATGTGCATGCTCTGGTGTGTCGTGTCAACGAGTAAGCAGAGAAGACTATGAAAAAGACGAGATATCTTTTTCTTTCAGAACAGAACTGAACGAGAGTAGGGCATGGACTGACTTACTTGCAACACCATCAGTGCCAGTAATAGCAGCATTAGCGAAATACCAATTTACCAACAATATCGGCTTTATCAACCTTCGTGTCTCAAAACTGGCTCTCTGTATTTCTGAGTGTGTCTGTGTTCTTCTTTTCAGCTCTCGAATCGGGCCTGGCTAAAGCGGACGCTACTACTGCAGCTGCTACTTCTGCTGGAGCGATTCACATTCACAAATGCACACAAGTCAACATTACCGAGATCGTCAGCACAATCATGAAAATGAATACGCGTCTTACTTTACTTATAATAATTTAGCTGGTTGGACGAAAAAAAATTCACATGCGGAGCGGATAGTGGTAGTGGTAGTGGCAGCGGCAATGGTAAACAGTGACGATGATGATGCTGACTCTGACGAATGACGATAAATATGACTATGGGATTCCGGAGAAGCCACCACCATTGCCACTTCTACAACACTGGTTCCATTTTCTCATGGTTGCTGACTGTGGGATAACGTCGTAGTGTAGGTACATCATAACATAACCAGTGTGTATGTGTGTTTTTGTGGAAAGGTTTAATCCGACACCGTGCAAAAGTACACAATCGCACATCGCACGTGTGCATATTGTATGTACGACGACACAAAACACGACAAGGCAGAACGAAACGGAGAGGAGTACGATAACGTTGTTTGTTTTTTGGTGGAAACAATTTTTTATGGACTTGGTTAATATTAAAGTGCATTTTAGCAGAAAGACGAATTGGGGATGGGTATGAATACACTTCCCCAGTCAATATTGCATGGGTCGTACCGGGGGGTATGAAGATGAATTGTTTGAAAGAATGAATGAATGGTGAGGAAAGGAGAGAGCCGTAGCATATTTACACATTCCTTGCAAAGATCAAAATTCTTGGTTGCAAAAAGCATAGATAATAATGTATGACAAGGTTAGCAAAGGAGTGTACGAAATTGGGGGGTTTACTGTGAAATTAAAGAATAGCAGCGATCATTGCATGGTGTGCAGACGTACTAAAGGTACAAGAAACATTTGGCTTGGGAATTTATTCAAGATCTGTGGTGTTCTGTTTTGTTCTGGGTGGGAATACACACAAGGTTTCCCATTCTCTACGGAAAGTTGAAACTGTTTCTGTTTTATAATGGCGCTTGCGAATATGTACACAATTATACAAGTTGATCAAATGTTTACGTCTCTCTGTTTTTATGGTAAAACAGGGTTGTGTTTAATAATACACCCACCACCGCCCGTCATGCATTTGGTAGTCATTTGTGTGGATGTGGTATGCTGCTGTGCTGGTATGCTCATTTTTTTAGGCAGATAAGCTCGTCAATGCTGCAGCATGCAATGATAACAAGAGATAGGAATGTACACAGTTGACAGTGATTTTTTTACTTTCATTTTCTATGCGAATGAATGCTTTATGCTAAACCCGAATTTCCAGCGTAGAATTAATATGTGACGTATGTAAACATGCAGAGCAATAGAGCAAACCTTATTTCCAGTTGAGTCGTAATAATGTGCTGCAGTGATTTATGAAATCATGAAATGCTACATTTCTATAAAAAATAATATTTCACGTCACGTCATTATAAAACGATGTTTAAAAATTCTGTGAGCTGCAAACTTTTGTATACAAATATTTTTTTAGCCAATTATCCACTTGTAGAAGCATTTTTAGTCTTGGGTTTATTGCTGAGTATACACTATCTCTTTGTGCTTTGGTGCTTAAAAATTCGTCTTAAAATTCACACTATTATGATATTGGCCTGTCAGTTGTCTCTATAAGCTCATTAATATTATCTACACAAACCTGTAGAAAGATTTAGTGCATATGCCTACCCGCATTATTCATGGGGAATATATGGATGATATTTGTAGTGTTAGACATTTGGGATTTTTATGAATAATATTCACGTGCGTATATAAAAATGCATCATACACAAAAAAATAATTTATAACCTTTTATAAATATTCATTAAATGCTTGAATACCAAGTATTCGCAAGGCATGCTGTTTGCGACTTTCAGCAGGATTTATGACTCATTGTATGATGTTATGAGTTTACTTGTTGGTAGACAAACGCAACGCTTATAGTGGAAGTAGTGGAACCGCGAGTCATCATTGTGCATCCGACATTATATTGATGTACAGGGATGGGGAATCGGACAAAACTATTATGAAATGGCATTTTGGTACTTAGTACGTATTGATGCTTGGTTTCGATACGATATGTCGCCACATTTCATTTCCATACTTAGTAGTAGCAATGTGCATTAGGCATGTGTAGATTGGATCAGTAAGAATTCTATTCAAGTGATAAGGCGGAGTAGTTGATTACAGATTATTTTAATTCACAAATTTTCTCCGCTTTGGAAATTATTTTGGTACAAAATTAGGGCCAAGATGTTTAGGGAGATCATATTAAGTAATCTAAGATAACCAATCTCTGTTGTTGTTTATGACAAATGTTGGTGCAAAGTGCAAATACAGAGAAACAGTAATTTATGCTCATTCACTCATGCTTTCTTGGAATAAATCTTTAAAAAATGTATAACTTTGGTTTTACATAAATCGCTAGTTTATTTTAACAATAACAACAATGAATGATGTATAAAGGACATGATGCTTATAACCGGAAGGAAGAACTTGGTACATTGGTAAAACAAATGGGTTTTTAATATTTTCACAACACGACGGGACACAACATCGTTGAGAGATGCTCAAACCAGAGAAGCTTGATGTTTGCACTATCAACTATGTGAACAATTGGAGGAGAGTGGAAACTGGAAGGTCATTCACTCTTGTTATTTTCCTGAGGACAATGTGCTTTGAAATTTGTGTAGAACAATGTCAACTGTCAACTGGGAAATGTTTGTATTAATCGTCCACTATAATTTTAGTAAAGTTTAGTACATTTTACTATAAACTTTCACCAGCCTCTTCTCCTGTCATTGGCTACATAATAGCCCATGTAAGAATCAGGCGCAGTTTCGTAATATCTTCTATGAGGATATATGCTATACACAAAAATTAGTGCAACAGGAATAAAGAGAAAGGGTATAAGCATTGTAAATATATCCATATTAAAATAAGGGCTAATCCAATACAAAGCTTTTCCTACTGCCATGTCTGCCCCTTGGGACAGAATTTTCTGATGTGGAGATATTAAACTATTGTCCTGAGCACTATTGTCACTTTCCTGGGCACTACACGTTAAAAGGCCGGTATATAAAACGGATAAAACTACAATTCGCCGGTATCCGGAAATCAGAGCCATTATGACAGCCAGTCCCCGTGGAAAGGGTTAATGCTGATGCCTTAAAAAGTAATGTAACGATTTGGAGAAGAAGCTTGAGCAGTTAGTGAAGATGAACTTGTAAACAGCAACTAGTCTACGAGAATGGACTGAAAGAGCGTAAAACGATTTTGTTCATGTACAATTGCCACTTTGCAGAGAGTATTTGTGCGTTCCGCACATTACATATACAGCGTAACTGTATATTATTGTAGAAAGTACTTGTAACTCGTCTTTAAAAACTCGGGATACAAGATTTAATGACTTGCCGAAATGAAAAGTTAGTGGCATACGCTCTTCATTTTTAAGCCGCAGTATAATCCTTTTAAGTGCCCCGAAGGGAGTACTTTATGAGATCGATGGGTGAGAGATGATGATTTCGTGTAACGTTGTTAGTTCGCTGACTGATGTTCCCACATTATCTCGAATACGCCTTATCCGATTATTTTTAAATTTTACAAGTACACACACATGGTCAAAAGCTCGGATGAGTTCGAAGATGGACTCATGATGTCAACCCCTAGGGGGTCTGTCATAAGATGGTAATGGTAATTATGAGTGACCGTGAATGATAATGACGATGGCAGTATTGTGGTACAACTGTCTGCGTTGTTTCAGAGACTTATGCGACATTGCGACAGACAGATAGCAAGTGCGGTAGGAGCGAATGGATAATATGTGTACGTACATGAATTGCATTGCATTAGCAATATGCGAGACATATTCACCGCTTTACACAAGTAGAATCAAAAACATCTGAACCCTGCTAACTTTAAACCTACGTTTAGTTATTACAAGCTTAATGAATGTTTACTTGTCCCACACACGTACGTATATAAATTGCATTATTAATATGCAAATTACAACTAATTAATATAATACGCAAATGAGCGCCTAATTTGCATATTATGCAAATGAGCACCTAATTTGCATAATAAGGACGTCTATCTAATTTGCATAATATGCAAATGAGCACCTAATTTGAACAATAATAAGGACGTCTATCTAATTTGCATAATATGCAAATGAGC
>JAHZNE010000880.1:0-26375 GCA_027744055.1 Callyntrura sp. NNG-2020 | reverse complement strand
GGTCGCTCGGCTAGCAATTTACATAAAATGTTTAAATAAAACTTTAGCCGCTGAGGCTTTACAAAAAGTATAAAAGTACGCTTTGCGTACGAAACACCGCTAATCTATAACATGGGCTTTATATCCCACTATATACTATGCATGAGAGCTTCCTCTCTCTATTATATCAAGCTCATTTACCAGGTTGGACAGAACTTTTGATGCGCAAAAAGTTTGGCTATAAGCTTAGTATGCGTTTACACGTGACTATTTGACGCCATGTGATGACGATAAATTTCCACTTATAAGAAATCAGTTCAGCTTCAAATTTATTTCAGCTCTGGGATGAGGACGTTTACCACTTGCCTAATTGTGAAATGTCAATAAAGCCCCATCGTCTTATAAAAATAAATAGCAATAATAATAATTTTAGAGACATATCGACAAAAATAACTTTTTTATTTTGAATCGTTCATCAGTTTTATACATAGTTTTCATTTCATTACACAATTTATTGTAGTTTTAAAGCTAATTTCATATATACATGTACATAATAATTTAAATATATAATGGTATGTAATAACTTCACTTTGATATTTATGAGCAGAATATTTGGTTATGGCTACAGCATAACTTTGATTATATTATAATTCAGAATTTACGATTAGTATTGTCAGACAGAGGTAATAAGAGTTGGAGTTGTCGAACGCAGGTCACAGTTTACCAGGTACTGAATTTTAATTCCTTATTTTTTCTGTTATAATCGGCATGACGAATTTAAACTAGTTAGTTAAAAAGAAGTTAACTCCTTTTTAACCCACAGGGCCGATCCGGGTTTTGAGCAAAAGGGTTTAATTAAATCAGGCGTTACTATAGCGGTTATCTTTGAAGTTACGCAACTATGATTAACGGCAAAAGCAGAAAACCCACCAATTGTTGTTTCCACATGAATATTATATCTTAAAACATAAACACAGCGCTGCAAAAAGAGATGGTTTTGTTATAGTAGAAGTAAATCATGTAAATAGTAATTTTTTTGTAAAAACAAACTCAAGCGTCATTCCTGACAGTATGGTGTATATAAAAGTAGAATATACTTATATTGTACTGTACAATATATATTAGGTCGTTTTTGTAATCATGAGAATAAAGTAATTTTGCAACATCTTATTTTGTATTATTTGCATTTGATAATTGACAGGTACATGAAAATCTTATTTGCATTGCGTTTCTACGATACCAGCACCAACCTTGTGTAGCAAGTGAGTCCTCCAAATAGTCGTCTTCTTTATGCCTTAAAAACGAAGATTATAACGCCTGAGCCTTCCATTCACAGATGGGAAAATCACACCGACTAGTGGTATCGAGAGCAATGAGGGTTTTTCCAACTGCATTCGAACGTGGATGTATGATTTTAGCATTAGAAACTGAAACAAAAAGTAAAATGCAATCCATGGTCATTGTAAGTGTTGGATTTTAATATGGTATGGGATCATGTGTTGTTTTGCAACTGTTGCATGTTATGTAGGCTGACGAAACATTTAAGTCTTTAAGAAAGTGGGAGAGAAGTTTGATGAGCTGCGTTAGACGACAATGTAGGTCTAAATATAAATTCCTATATAAGGTTTACATTTTCGTCCATCCTGTGCAGCTCAAATTTGTGCAACCTGTACATTATTTTCTCTGTCAATGTAGAATTTATGGTTTACTTTTGTACCTTTACACCAACAAAATTTTAACGTTATTTTAAATTTCAACTGCAATATCATTTACCTGCATATACTGTTTGCTGTCACGCGTTCTTTGTATATGGAAATGAAAAATTGTCGTATTGTGAATGATGGGAATAAAAGCGAAGTAATTTATAGAAATTTTATTGGAATGGCATTTCGATTTCTAAAACGGATATTTATCAACAAACTTTTGAAAACACCCGTTAATCGTAATTCTTACCGTTGTAGGTGACTGTTAAGAGGCATATAGAATGTGTAAACGAATCGGGATGGATTTGTATATTTTATTTATAAAGTCAAAATAATGAATTGTTCAAAATTTCTTATTTAAATATACATTATGCAGTTTTGTTGCTGCAAAGCAGCATTGCAGGTTTAATCCGAACTTGTAGTATTGTAACAACGTGTATGGGCTGTATCCCCTTGGATTAACTGATTCGATGAGAATTAGATAATACTTAAAATTTATAAAATACACAACTTACTTTTTTCAGAAATTCATCACTTCCTTTTTCAGTCTTACTATTGCGGGCCCATATGGACAAATTACAACTATGATCATCAAAATGGGAATCATCAAAACAGCTAGCAACTTTGTTCGTGCTATCCCGCTCTTGTAACACTCCCAAGTCCATAAGCACTCCTTTCACGTCCGTTCCACCAGCGCCGGAGACAAAATCGTTCAGCCAGACATGAATCTCTCTAGCACAATCATTTGTTTGAACCGCTTGCCAAATTGTAAAAAATATTATAACGTATACCAATACAATACAAGCAACGTCCGCATTGATTTGTCGTACAGTCACAGAATTTTCTTCTACTTCCGTTTCTGGTGTGACCACTTCATTCATAGCATCAGTTGAACTATCTGAATTATTAATGAAGTGGGTTGAGAAGGCTTGAAAGAGTGTCCGTGATACGTTACCATTCAAACCAAACATGCCTTTATCACTGAAATTTATGACATCGTTGTCACCTCCTCCCCCGAAAATTCTTGAGAAACCCTCCATTACTAAGCTTATAATTTTCTCGAACACGCTTTCTGCGTCGATGATTGTTCCAACGATAGTAAGAATCGTAGTTATTGTCAAGTATATGGAAAAACAGTTATTTACTCTATCAATATGATCTGCTGCATGGGTATAGAGCATTTTAAATTTACTCAGATGATACACGTTTGGTGTAACCCTTGCATACAACAATTCGTATACAATCGCTTTTATGTTGAGCAACTCGAAACGTATGGCGTAACAAAACGAACAGTAAACAGGAAACACAAGCGTGACAAAAATTTCCCCAGAAAAATCCCACAAACTTTTACAAATTGACAAAAAGTTGACATTGTCAAACCTATCCTTCTTGTAGCTAGAATATCTAATAACATGAATGCCAGTAATTACAAACAACAACGCTATTAATCGAAATCGATACCCACCGCAGGCAATTTTGCTATGCATTCGGTACTTTTCATTTAACAAACAAACCATGTTATTAATTTTAAAACCACGTAACCACAAATAATTTAAAGGGAGGATAACAGGAATATCACGTATAAAATCCATCAGTTCATAAAATAAGTTTTCATAGTCGCCTGCTATGAATAGACTGTTAAAAAGTGTTGCCAATAAGTAAATGAAATATGCATTAAAAAGCAACGTGGACACTAGGAGCAAACACGTTATCACGGTTAAAAATGGATGCATTGAGCAATCAAAACTACTTTTAAGCCAACGTCCGGTAGTTCGTATCACAGGTCGTGATGACAATAATAAGTGAATAGGACAACCCCACAAAATGAAAGGAAATGTAGCGATTCCAAAAGTCCAAGACCAATAAAATCTTGACGTTGAAAACATTGGTAGGGGTGAAACTATGGAAACATCTTCGGGAATTTCAATGCAGGCATCATCATTATGAGGTGGTTTCGACACAACTACCACAGAATTTGTTTGTTTGGACAATCCTGCCGTGTTTTCAGTCATTCTCCCAGAAAATTCTAATGAGGTAGCTGAATTGAAAGTTGTGTTAAAAGAATACTGATGCGGAAAATTAAAATCTGACTTTCGAATCATTTATTGGTTTCTGAAAATATTTAATGGATCTAATTCATATAGAATCACATTCACAATCACAATACACTAACACAGATTTAATTTTTAAATAAACTTTCTTTCTTTTATAAATCAAGCCAATTTTCCCACAAGGAAAAGGTGTCGTATGAATTAGCTCGAAATTAAGGGAACCCAAGCAAACTCCGTAACTGAGAAAACCAACTGTTGTTAATGCGCTGTTGCTGCAATTAACTGGCTGGATTAGAAAAAATGACTTGTTGACACAAGTTGTGATCTGCAACGACTAAACAGACGACATATACCACTACCGTGTTTTCGTCGTGTTCGTCTATTAGTATGTGTACCAATAATGTTCAAGGCAATAATGATGTCCGGACAGTCCGGACATTTTTTGTTCAAGGCATGCAAAAATAAGAGTGGCGAATTTTCTTGTTTGATTATAGGTTCTTCAAGAGTATATTATGTTATTTCGATTTTAGAAGAAATGTACAAAATACAATAGATAACCTCAAAATCAATATTATTTTTCACGAACAGTGTCGATGGCGTGTTGGAAAGACAACATGCAAGTGCGAGTAAAAATGTAATACATAGTAATTTTTTTTACATATTTTTAAATGTAAGCATTCTCTGGTTCATTACATGAGCATGTCCAGTTTGAAAAACATGCCAAATTGGCGATGAAACAATTTGAACCGGTTGAACACACTTAAGTGTAGTCAATAATTGATTGCATGTTTGATAAGAGCAAGTACCATAACATATTTTGCACTTTTATCATTTCCTTTTCATCTACTTGTATTTCCATTGAAGTCGTTGCAGTAAATAACCGTAACACTTTTGTATGAAATTTTTCTTCATTGTGGAGAAAATTCATTTGATACATTCACATAACCCAAATATTTATTTCTTGATGAAATCATGCATTGAATAATGTAACTTTTAAAAAGTTGGGAAAATGTCCAGTGGGACATTCTAGACGTATTGTGTCATTACTAGTATCTCAGCCTTTAATAAATATTTTGTAAGCATTAACATAGACATTATGTTTAATTGAAATTACAAAACTGATTTAAGATAAATGTACAAAATGAAAACTTTGTAAATGAGATGCATTAAGCTGACAAAGACAAATCCATTGAACATCTACAGTTAATAAAAACATTATGCATTAATTTTATAGTAGGCAACCATATTTACTTCCGTCTCCTATACAGTTTACAAAATGTTACCTGAGGATGAGCAGTGGCAGATGTCCAGTCTATCACAACGTAAACAAAGAGGCAAAAGTGTATGAGAATCGTTATCACATACGCCACAATCCATGACCGCCTCAATGTCAGCGATTTCTGTAGAAGAATATAAAGAAAGAATTTTTGTTGTATAAAATGGAATTTTAACATGAGAAAGATGTATAATTGACGGATAAGATTAAATAATCGAAAAAGTAATTTAACTTACAACAGTTATTAAAATAAGACCTACTGCATTAATAGTAACTGTTATGATGGAAATGTCTTTTCCGTACTCAGAAGGAGCAGAGTAATCTAACTGCTGCTCTGCTTCCATTAAAAAGGCAGTGGTTGGATAGTTAAAACTTCGATGAACATTAATAGCCTGAAGACAAGAAAATAAATAAAACTTTAAATTTGTGGTCAACAGCAACATTATGAAATAATATTAAATACATATATTCCTTCGAAACCCACTATTTCCGAGATGAGAAGCACAACAGAAAGTTGTTTTAAGTGCTCTACATAAAATGCTCGTATCGCGTTGATGCCTTGGCCAACCGGGTGCAACTTTTCACTGGGATCTTCATCGCAAACAACACGTACCAACACTTGAATTCCTGTAAAAACCTTGAATATAAATAGTACAGATCCCCACAGGAATGACAATATTAGGTTTATAGCCGTTCCTCCATCAAATTTATGATACCATTCTTCCTGGAATGAAACAAATCAATAAAGATGCGCACCAGTTCATAAATTATAAATTTTCGGAATACATAAATTAGGAAGTCACTATTGTAGTTTGCACTTACCCTCACGCCTAGATATGCAGACAGCAAAGTTCTCGCAATTGTCACTAAAATCCAAACGAATATGATGTGTTTGTTTACCTGTGGATGTACCATGATGGAAGTAAGTACGTACTCAGGAAAAAAAACAACATTTTTCTAACAATGTGTAGAGTAACAGTTTGAACACATACCTTGCAGGCAATTACAAGCCATAATAGGGCGTCAAACAAAACTTGAAGAGTATAAAGCGCTATTAGGAAAGTATACTGTGGATACTCTAAACATAATTAAACATTTAATTTTAAATGCGCTCAGCGCAATGTTGATTAACAGCAGCGATTGCATAAATTTTAAAACGAACCCTTTAAATCGGTTGCTAAATGGTCGGGGGGCTCTCCATGCACTCCATACATGTATTCTGTGAACCCCGATGCAACACCATGAAATACTGAGTTAAATGTGAGTGCCTGGAAGGGTAATCAGTAATCACAGATTCATCCACAATTTTAATACATTCAGCATCAGAGCGTACACTGGATGGGTGTAAAAAAATCATTGTTCCACAAGTAAAGACCCGTACCGTTTCAATGATTGCCACAAGAATTAAGCAGTTACCGAGGGACAATCCGAGTCGATACCATGGTCCTAACCCCATTTTATGGAACACTGCTCACTTGTTCACTATGTACCTAACAGCAAAGCTCACTATTTCACTGAATTACCTGTGCAGTGCACCTGTGACTGTTTCAGTTTTAGCATCCAAACGTATACTTTTGAAATCCTCGATTTCTTCATAAATCTTGCACTAGAAATGACGCGAAAGTACACCTGAAAACTTAATTTGTAAAAGAGTAGTCTGTGTCTTCCACATTGTCTTGTTAGCATCAATACCATTACCACCACAAAAAAAGGCCACGGCCAGACACATATTCAAATTATGTTCATGATGACTGCAATTAATCCGAAGTAGGCTATTTTCACTCCAAAGCTCGTGCTCTTATTACTTGATGCCCGGCGAGGTCTTCATTACCAATTTTGTGGTCTCATGTATATAGATACACAAGAAGTGTATGTGTGCATGAACTGCAGAAATACACATCTAACTTTGAACGACGACACCACCGGTTTCCTTCTTCCCATTTCAGAAATGCAAATAATCCCAAGTCGCAAAACGACTTTTTCCTCAGGAAACAGCTACAGCAATGCCACCACACACGTCTGATTCATCTGCAATATTCTATTATTACTGCCTTCTTGTCGCCGAGGCAAGAAAGAAATTTAATGCAGCAGTTTGTTCTGAAGGAGGGGGAAATATTGCGAGACCCTCCATCCTCCACTAACCATCCACACTCACTTGACTACAAAAATTCTAATGTTCATTCTGAGAAACGGCACATATTTTCTGAGCTTCACTACATTTACTTCCCGAACCAATCTGAGCTTCACTATAATATTATCGTGTGCTCTATAATGTGTTGCATGACAGGTTTTATGTTACAACGTGCACCAGTGTATCTTTATAATCTTGATGATGAAGTTGGAAAAGACTACCGAGATTTTTTACAGGCCGGCTATAACAGAGAAAACGAACAGAGCATGTATATAGGTATACCAATACACTTAACTTCAGTTTGTGGTGGCTGAGAATGTGACACACAAGAGACGACACTCCGACTGACTCCTCCGACACGTTTAGAGAGACAAAGATAGGCGAACCTTGTCGTCTGTTCCTCTGCGCCAGGTTTGCTTTCAGAACAGTTTGTGCTTCATCCATATTATACTCCTTCACGCAACTTCGTTCAGCATCTTCAGTTATGAGCATATACTGAGCAGAAGCGAGAGACAAACAGGAGCGGGACACTGAAAATTAAGTAAACTCTTGTACAATTGTATAGCACAACGACTTGTATTCCTATCTCAGAGAAGATAAATGGAAACTTTATTAAAGAGGGTAAATGGAGCCTTTCTGGCAAATACTCAAGTGGACCAATGCCCCTATTACCCACTATAGGCTACATTCAACACTTCGTATTATATTAAACAAAACTAATATTCATACAGAATTGTGGTGGGGAAACCGCTTCAGTAGTCGTACATAGCATGTATTCACCACATGTACTCAGCAAAAGAAAGCCGGGGATATTCACTGATTGCGAGTTTAGAAGTTGGGGATTTTACAAAAGGATTTTTATTTCGTAGAGATGCTGTCACTGCTTGGAAATGCTACTGTAAAACGGAACATGTGCGCATGGGTTTGAATCAGGAGGGATATTTCTCAGCACAGTTTCCAACCTGCAACAGCCAATGTAATTTCTACACTACTGCTAAACTAGAGCTTACATGTAGAAGCTCTGACGAAGTATGTAGGTATAACTGTTCAGCTTTCATTTATTTGTAATGTTTAAAATAAAAATCAACATGCAGATATCTCCTGAAGTATCACTGTAGTGATCACTGATATCAAGACGAGATTATTAAAATAAAGCCAAAAGTACTTTTCCTCGTCCATCTATGACAATTTTTGCCGAAATAGCATTGTTAACGGTTTAATAGGTTTGTAAATGTAGTGTCACGGTTTGTAAAGAATATGTAGCAGCCGTTATAGGAACGGCTATTATTGGCGTACCCAATTTGTTTTATATGCCGCACTCGCACTGCCTATATGGAAAAGTTCTCTCAATATGCAAAGAAGTTACTATAAATTGTTTTCCTCATATAATTTGTATTGTATTTGTATTAATAAATGTATACAAAATGGTTCATTTTTTGTAAAAAAAAATAGTTAAGCTAGTTAATAGTTGAAACCGTAGTCATATAACGGTCATAGAACTGTTAAAGATGTATAACTACGTGCAATGTCGGTCGTTATGACAACAAGCAAAATGTGATATACAGCAAAGCAATGCATGCCGTTAAATATATAAACGAATTAAAGATATTGCCTTCGCCATTTTGACGGTCTGCTATCGAAATTCGGCAATTATATTAAAAAAATCATGGGTCGGGTAACCAGCCCTGATGCTGAAAAACATTAAACTCTTATATGAGGATTTTGTCAGTCCGACATTTTCTTTCAGTACACTTAATATATTGAGCGTAAGTGTGTGTTGATATTCAAGGTTTTATTGTTGTATCCCTACTTGTAGCAATGCAAATGCAACAACTAGTGATTGTGCAGTCCGCAGGAATTGTTTAAATATTATATAAATTGACTAATGAAATTTTCGTCACCGTAACAATTCAGCGTTTTGTGTAAATATTGCTTGTTTTTTAAACTTTGAACCATTTACTTTCAAGCAGCGCAGAAGATGTGCTTGCTTTAATTATGCTTTAAAATCTAAATAAACTTAATTTTTAATTATTTTATAATACATATACTTCGTAAAATCCGTGTCAGTGATTGCAAACTAAAATTGCTTCGTGATTTCGTACCATGAGGCTTGTTGGTAGTGGATTGCTGATTAAAACATGGTTTTGTCAAACTTTAAAAACCAGCCGTCAAGGGTACAATAACTAGAAAGTAGGGAATTCACTAGTTGCCATATCGTATCAGAGAATCTCTTTCTCTTTGATCTCTCTGGGGTGAAGCAAGAAAAGATTTCATACTGGATTGCTTGTCTTGTCTGGTATTGCTGGGCCATGACTGACTTATTTTAAGATACAATTTAGACTGATTTTAGCTAATTTATTTTGACTTATTTTAAGATAGCAGAGTGGCATATTACATGTGAGATATGTATATATTTATTGTTTTGGCAAGTAGTGAAAGTACTTGGAACCTAATCTTGGTCGTTTTAAAATATTATAAACGTACATTTTACGCACATGTTTTTGTTGAGTTGAAGCAAAATTCAAACAGCTCCCGTTTGTAACAAAACAAAGGCCGTTCGTGTATCGCATTTGTAGGAAAAATGTGCCGCTTAAGTCAAATTAACATTTTATCAGACCACCGACATTGCTATACATGTTATCATGACGCTTAACGGTTTCCAAGCTCAATATCTTAATTTTGCAATTTGCATGGCACAAAATATGGTCACACGAATCATAAATGTGATTTAGGGAGGAGGAGCCGTTGAATTATTATTAACGTTCTAGTTCTAACTGTTGGGTAGAAATTGGGGCCATGCGCAACAACCGCATATGAAAGCCAAGTAACAACTTTCATGTATGTTTCAAGAGTGAGATAAACGGGGAATAGGAGGATCAAAAGACATACCATTTCCGCCTCACACGTGCGTGGAGAAGGAAGGGTTCTTTTATTTTTACCTTGAGATATGCAAAGTAATCGCTTATTTGACACTCAGCACCCCACTTATTATAACTTAAAAGTTGCTTATTATTGCTTAGTCTGAAACAGAACATATGGACTACGCGGCTACAGGACAAGTGTAGATAACATATCGTTTTTAAATGACAATTCTCCGAAGATATACTTCCTTTGCAGTGTTTTGCTACGTTAAATCTAAATGCTTTTAGTTTTAGTTTTGAAATTTCAAACATCTATCTTCCTTTGACTGCATGTCGAACCATAAACCACCACAAGTCACTCACAAAAAAGAAGGGTGAGCCGAGAATCGAAACGCCAGAGTTGGAGGTACGAAATCAGCATCTTTATCTCATCTCCTCCGTTGTCCGTATGCGTTGTTTTTGCCCAAAGTGACTAAAGTCTCGTCTCGTACGCGTCGCGTTGCCAGAACACGCAGCGAAAGTGGCAGTCCCACAAGCCTCTTCGATTTCAATGTTTAGTGTAGTTTCATTTTGTAGAATGGGATGGGAACCAGAGATGTTAGTTATGTGTATGTGTTGTCATCGTAATGCCAGTTGAGTTGTGTCTTGTCTGGCTGAATTCCTCTGTATCGTACAATGCAGCCAAGAGAATCTTATCGTTTATATGTGAACGTGTGTATTAAAAGTTTACTAGTTTAGATAGCTCATCTCAATCTTTCAAAAGAAATTCGGAGAGCATGAGAGAAGACATGAAAAAATTGGATCATTTTTTGTCGTATCTTATTTAGAACCAGCTTGTGTGGGTCCCATATAATTTTGTTTAATGTCGTTCGGCCGTATTGGTAGCATATTAGTATCTTTAGTTGCCGATGCACTCGCCAATTACTCTCACTCAAATTTCAACTTCATATTACAGATAGATACTTATTCCTGTAAAATCTGACCTGACCAGGCCAACCCCTCCTTTAGGCAAAAATAGCAAAGGTTTGAAAGTATAATTTATTTCTGGCTGAGAATATTGTGGAAACTTTAGGTCGAATTAAAATTAAAATAATACCTTATGATTATCTGACATGACCGGACCTAACAGAAATAACATGCATTGAATCTATCAGAATTGAGTTTAGTAAATGCATTTTGGAGAATTAAATTTATGAATGTATTGACATAAGAACAGCTAGCTGGTTCTACTTTAAATAAATTTACAAACGTTTTTATCATTACTATGTAGTTTTTCATATGCTATCCTATCCGTTTATCCCACTCCACATTTGGTAGCATCGGTGCGTTTTCATACTTGTTATAATTGGTGTGTCGCATTCAAAGCACTATGTAATTTTTCGTATTTTCTCAATTAGAAACATACACAAATGGATATACATATCATTTATCTCGAAAGATACATGACGTAATTAAAAATAGAAAGACAACTCGTCTCTATTCTCCGTCGTCATTATCGTCAACCATTTCTCTAAGGTTCAATCAAGTGTCTAAATAGAATCTGAATATATACAGCATAAAGACGATCTAAGATGCAAATACAAAGCGGCATTCGTTTCTTTAGTAATCTACTACTTCGTAAAAAAATATAAAATGGTACCTTTCATTGGTGCATAGCAACAATTAAGAAATGCAATAATTTTACTGTTTTCTTACATATGAACCTTATGTTTAATATATGTAAGGGCCGTTCTATCCGCGCGTGAGACTGTGCCATGCTTGAAGACATTCTTATTTTTACATCCCTAGGGTTTATGTCGGTGGATTTGCAGCTTTACGTTATGTGGAAAGTTCTATGAGAATGTCGGGAATGTCCGAATTTTGAAAGAAACTGTATAATGTGCTATACTTATATATTGAGGGAAAGGTTATAAATACGACAGAAATATTTTTAATGTGTCCATCTATTGCTGCCACGTAGTACGTATTTGTTTGTGTTTCTTACGGAAATCAGTACAGAAAAATGTACTTTTTTACATTCTCTACTAAAGTTTGGTGCAAAATTGGTAAAAAAAATTAAGACTCACGAAAAGACTACATGGAGACGTGGTTTCCATAAGAACAGCATTGATAAATGTTATAGTCGTCATACTATAATGCCTCCTGTAAGTAAATAGGAAAAATTCTAAATGAATAAATGAACCTCCTTGGGAAAAAGTAAAGACCCAAACGCAATAAAAAATTTCTCTGGCCTTGATCGTCCGCCACACATTTATAAATTAGAAAATGTGCCTTTCATATCGTCAATCCGTAGTAAAATCAACATAAAATTAAGTTGAGACGCGACTCCTAAATTCTCGCGCAACCTCTAGTACTATACAGCCATGAGGATCAGACTTTTGATGGTGTAAATGAACCTGCCTTAGTCTATGAATGTCTAATCTTTATAAACCTTTTGTAGGTTCCATCCCAGTTTTATTCGCATACATATCAAGCGTTACTGCCACATAACATATCAATTATAATGCTTTATTAGGAAGTTGAAGAATTTGTAGTATTGAATCTGCCGAAAACTCGTGTGTGGGAAATTCGTCATCATCATCTTCGCTGCTTTCTCTAACATCATCTGCACAGGCGAAATCCTGTCTTGCTTTATGTATCTTAACCAACGAATCCTTAAAGTCTGTAAACTCCTTTATTTTTAAGTCGGATTCTCTTTGTTCGTCCATTTGAGAATCAGTAGTCCTACCCTCTTTATTCCTGCTGATGGCCGTAGTAAATTCGTAATGATCATCATCTTCATGTCCCTCACGTCTACAATTTTTTTGATTTGGTCTTTCCAAATTTGCTTTGAGTTCATCGTACTGTAAGGGAACTCTGTGATTATCACCTCCATCAATAGGACCACCATTACTGTCAGTATGAACCGTGTGTAAGGCTGCAAAGTTTGTAGAGCTTGGCGCTTTCCGATTCCCCTCTGAGTAGTCTCCCGTACTTGCATCATTATGTCTGGATGACGATGTATACAAAGGAGCTTCGTTTGCTTTCACCTGAGTACCGTAGAAAGTAGCATTTTTGTTTTCATTCCCATCATCATCGCTATCACTTTGGCTAACAACGTCGTCACCTTGTATGATTCTCCTCGCACTGGAAATGGAAGTAGCGGAAGATGATGCGGAGGCAGGAATGTCTAATCCGATTCGTTTTCCGTATTCAATCCATGTCTGAGCCGCAAGAATGTCTGTTCCGCCAATTGATTGTTTCACAAGACATCTCAAGTCTTCTAAAGAATTGGATCCCAGTTCCACAGTTTCGCCTGTTTGGAGACGCTCTTGTAGTTTGCGATAAAGTTGTCGAAGAGCCGAAACACCGTCCAAAGTGTCAGAAAACTTTCCCACACGCAAGTCACGTTTTAGGAGGTAATTTTTCATGGCATTCATACAACTAGATTTTATCATCATAAGCAACTCATAGTTGAGCTGTCCCATCTTTTTATTAATCTCCAAGTCTCCATCTGGCATCCTATAAATTTTAAAAATTGTAATTGTATCTCTTACATGCATGAGACATATTTAATATAAATGAATCTGGACTCCCGAACATATATTATCTATGTTCATGGTGAGAATAGCATAATCATCAAGTCATCTTTTGAGTGACAATTCTAGTTTTTTGTCTACACTATTTTTGATACTTACATCACATCACAAATAGCATTTCTATAAGCAACTTATATTGAACTAGATAAACCATTTTTATGTAATATGAAGAAATTGCATACGAGGGAGAAACTACACATAGGTCTCTTTCCGGAGTTGCTTCAACTTTGCAAACATCGTCAGGAAAGAAAAAGCTTTTGGGAAGTCGATTTTTCCTAGGGAGGAAAAATATTTTTGGCTTTAATTATACACTTTGTAAGTATTCTCTCTGTTGGCTCTATTAGATGTAATAAAAGCACTCAAATAATTTTGTCCTGTTTAAGCTTTCATGTATTACCATTCACACTCAAGTTGTCGAAGAATAGCATACGAAAAATCTGTAAGTGGGACATACGAAGTTTCCAGTTGCACTACGATTACCTGTACAAAAATATATGAAATTGAAATCGTTTCAATGTTCCTGCAATAAGGGAGAAAAAACTAGGAAAGAATATAAACATCCATCATGATGATATAAACCCAACCTGATGTCCCAACGAAATCAATTTGTCAGGCAAAGATGGCTTCCAGTCTGAAATCAGTTTGGTTGAGTTTCGACATTCAATTATTTTGAACCTACTGTTATTTCTTTGTGCAAAGTTTTCCGTTGCAATTCTATACATCACCGGAACTAAAGTTGGGGCATTATTTTCAATTATATCATCCGGCTTAAAATGTGGAACATTATCCACTTGAGCATGTGCTTTTATTTGTGTCTACCAATGAACATATAGAAGGGAAGGGATTATGATAATATGTAACGTGGTAAACTTTTTAAAAACTTGAGATGCTTTAGGACAGAATTTGTATACTTTCAATATATCCCCCAGTATGGCAACCATATCTTCTTTCTCTTTAAAGTCTAACAAGTCCGGAAGTAGCTCAGCCGCTAAACTGCACGGTTTTTCTTGAACCTCGTCAACTTTCTCCGGTTTTGGCTCGTTGAGTAAAATGGCATACTTTGTAAGCTTTCGGTGTTTTCTAGGCTTGAAAAATGGAAACTCCAATCGGTCAAAAAGGGCATCCATAATTGTAATGTCGATGTGGCTAACAGTTATATCAAATGAAACTCTCACAACGGTGGTATTCTAAATCATTAAATATTGATTCGTCTGATAGCAAATATGTGGTATCAGTGACATTTAAATATCATTACATTGATTTATCTAAGCGTCGAATTCACCGAATCCACCCGGGTTGTATTATATTAGTCCTTTTATTGGCCATAATCCGTCGAATAGATACGTAGGAAAAAGTTTGTCGTTTTTTAATTATTCAATTCAATGGATTCGATCGTCCAATCTTTTTAAAAAGAATTGATTGATCGGTTGCTATTAGTTGCTGATGCCAATAGCTTCAATAAATTGTCAAGCCATGATAATCGATAGTCATTTTGGAGACAAGTTTATATTGTAAAGTAAAACCAAGATGAGCAATATGATAGTTATTTATCAGGGAATTTTTTATGCAACAACATGTTAAGTCATCGCTTTTCAGCTTGTTCTGTTTGGTTTTCTATTCACAATAGCATAGCAGAAAAGTTTTTAATTACAACAAATGTATTGACTGCTTTTCTTTAAGAATTGTCTTCCCGTCGAAGCATTGCACAAAGCGGAATCAATAGAAAGAAATATTGAATTTTTCATACCAACGCAGCTTGCAACAAGCCCATATTTACTAAATTGTCATGTTAGAATGCTCTATCCGACTTCACAAAAGTTTTATTCTTTCAATTGCGTATCTCTGCCATAAAGTGCGATTCCGTTATAAATCTCGCTAGCAAGTACTGACAATGAGAAGCATCGCAGATTGCTGTGTACACACTACAGCAACCCGCAAGTTTGAACTCTTTTCAGATAGGTTTAAATGAAAACTTGCGGAGCGAAACTCATTAGAATAGTTTTCATACCAAAATTAATGTAAAGTATGGCTCATGGTGCTAACATTCCTTGAAGAAATTCTTGAAGGAAAAGAGTATTGCGAGTACGAGAGCGGAAACTACTATTTAGTAGATGGTAAAATTTGAATGTGGTGCTTATTATTATTGCTTTTACTTTTTCCGTGTAACTCAACATGATATCTCAAGCCAGGCAGCAAGCAATAAATTCCAAATCACCAGCACACACCGCAAGTGTCTTCTCTTCGAAGTTGTACCGTTTAATGCCAAGCGAAAATACAACTTAAAGCGTGTAACTCATCATTGTCATCGTCTGTATATATGTAGACACAGAATAAAATATTTCTGTACTATTTCGAGACTTAAGCAAGCAAAATACTTGCCGAACCAGAGAAATAACGAAATAGAAGCCTTGTTTTGACACATTCACAGTAGAAATAATTTATTGATTATTGTCAGTGTCACATTACAGCTACAGACAAAAATATATTAAGTTTTGTCTGGAGTGGTTCTCACTAACACAATATTTAGTAGCACACTTTTCTAAACTTCGTAAATCATATAGTATCTATGTCCATGCATTTCTGGATTATAATATCTACAAGGGACATTGAAACGTACACGTAGTAAATAAACAGGATTCTTTGCAATAAAACAATGTAATAATGTGTAATATGTAAAGACTTTGATTGTAGAATAATTATAGTGGCTTATGAGGGAAATGCGCGTATTTAGAAACCTGTGTACACAGTATTATATTTATGAAGCAAAATATTGTATTCATTGCTTTTAGGTATATTCTGATGATTATCTAAAAATACACTAGTAAACAAACATGGGAATATAACGTACTATTATTGGTTAAGTCATTAAGATATATATGTATATATATATAGTCATTAATATATATATATGTATGTATATATATAATATAGGTATATTTTATGTGTGTCAACAATAAACCTGTACAAAATAAAATTTATTCTAAGTTTAAAATATCCGAACTACAAATATAACAATCTATTTGACTCGTAGTGACCGCTGCTTATTCATATTGGTGAGCATAAGTGATATATACGATGTTAGTAAGTCGTCCATTTTGTAACCCAAAGACGTCTCGCATAAAAGTTTAGACCCTCTCACAAGATTGCCTATTGTCATATGAAAGTACGTGTTTCCGGAGGACCAGTTGGATATTTTTGTGAAGGGGTGAGTGACCAGGATTTCCTGTTAAGAAAAGGGACATGCGCCGTATCAATAACAAGTCTTAATTTAGCAGACTACAATAATGTATATCATATTTCTAGAGGACTACGTGCCTTTGTCTGGGGGTGAATCAAGCTAACACCTTGCTTATTGATAGCTATTAGTAAAAGTTCTGGATAGCTTGGGTCTGTTGTTTGCTTCACTTCAAAAAACGCAGAACCAAATGTAGGCCATCGGTAAATTATTTTCAAAAAGTTCTGCTTGGCATCATCAGCGCTCATTCCTAAGTAAAATTGACCAAACACAAAGAATTTATTAATTGAACATAATGTATTTTTATACTTTATCTGCCTATCCGCGTACCGAGAGTGCGGCTGCACTTGCATAATGAAAGCACAGTCACACACAGACACATAAAAGTATGTACACCAAAAAGTACATTCTGTATTCTCTCGCGCGACACGCAAGGCTGAAAGGACAAGTATGCGAATATTTATGAATCTTTACCAGCATCTTGATTGTATGCTGCGACAATGGCCCGTTTCCAATCATTGGGGCTCTGGAGTTTTGCCAAATCGGAGGGGATTAGCTCACGTAAAAGTTGACTAGAAATTATAAAAGTAGCCATTCATTCTTTAATTTTAAAATACACCTTCCTTGCTTCGTGCATGCTTACAATAGAGTAAAAATACAATTTTTGCAATGAACCCATCCATCCGGGTATACTCACGGGATTTGTTGTAACTCCTGCTTGCTTTCATCAAAACGTACACGATAGATTAATGCTGCTAATTTGGCTGCCTCTTCTTTACTACACTTATGATAACCTGTCAAAATCAAACGTAGCTTTAGTACTTGTTGTACAGCAATGGACGAGTAATATGAAATAAACTGGATTGTTCAGACAAGCTGTCGTGTAATTGGAATACCAATGAATATGTATGTATACCTCTTAAGTATTTGGGGAGCTCTTGATGATAATGAAAAATTAAGTCTGCCATTCGGTCTTTTCCTGGAATTGTGTTTGTCCATAATTTTCGCATAAAGAACACTTGATACGTAAATTGAGGGATTGTTCCTAAAACACATCAATAGTATTATATAGCAGTGTATCGCAAGGCGCAATAATGTGTGGGGCTACGATTAAGCGTTACGAGTATGTATACGTATGCACGCATAATATCTACGGATGCATTTATTTTTATTTATATACCATCCCGAGTAGGTCTCGCTCGCTTGATCCAGTCTGTAAGATGTCTTACAAAGTCAAAGAAGAAATCTGCTTCTGGGACTGATATGACTTTGTCGGCAATTTTAACAAATAAACTAAACCCTTCCGCTGAACGCAGAGTAAGCCGCTCGGCAATGTTTGCACAGAATTCTTTGGCTCGTGTGGAGGAATCAACTTCAAAAGCTTCGTCCATATCGTCGGGGAAATATACTTTGTGGAATATTTGAGTTGTTTTATGCTGAATGGCTTCCACTTCAACCTAATCATTCAGACGAAAAAGGACAAAATACAGTTTTCATTATAGGCATTACAGGTTTTGGGAATTTCTCAATTCGAGTAAAGTAAAATTTAAATATCTGATGACTCCATTAAGCATGTACAGAATACTTACCTGATGAGGAGGATATTTCCTCTGACCAACTTTCAGCGTTTTCTGAAGTCTTTGCAAGGAATCCTGTGCGACTGGGTGTCTACGCGTTCTGAGAAATTGGCTTAGTTCCTTCAGTAATGTCTGGGAGCAAGCAAACAATCCAGTTGCCAACCACATGAGCTCCCAGCCCCGTTCTTCACTGAACTTGTTTCGGTTATCAGTCAACTGTTTCATAATCTGGCAGTAAACTTCATCCCGCAAAATTTCTTGCTTCAACGGCGTGTCAAATATCTGATCTGTGAGTTCATTTCCGATCTTTGACCGCTTATGGGGAATATCACCCATGTACTTTAGAATTGAAGTGAAGATGAAACAAGCGTCTTCTACTAGTCCCTCTTTGTTTTGTAATTTTTTCAACAAAGGTTGACGAATCGGTTCTCTGGAATGTCGCCACAGCTCATCTCTATTTGCACGTCGAGCCGAGGATAATGTTAAAGATTTCGATATTGTTCGCTTCGGCGGAGGCCTAAAATGCTCGATTGCATACTCCTCAAGAGTGTGCGGTTTCTCCTTCAAAGTATCCACTCCATTTGTGTAAGCGTGAATGAACCGTTTTCCACCATCCTCCGTTTTGAATAATTCCAGGATATCTGTAGGTGGCTTGGTCGTTGCAGGAAGTACGTATACCATTTCTGCTGGAAAGTCTCCCTTTTCATCGGTACGCTCACACCTGCAATATTACAGCGGCAATTAAGTAGCTATTTCATACATTTATACAGTACAAAGCTTCATTGGTTCAATTTGCAATCTACCTTCCAACACACCATCCGGAGGTCATCACAGTTTCTCCGCAGTTTTCATCTTCCAACATAATCAAATCCCCCTTCAGGAACGATAAAAAGCTGGAGCCTTCATCTGTAAGTTTGACGCATATTATTATTATTAAAGTGTACATGAAACATTTTCGTAGCAATAAAGGCGTTATACGAATACGCTAGAGCTACGTAATTATAATGTATATGTCTGTAAAAATGTTTGATTGCGCACTAGGGGGTTTGTAGTCTTGCATTGCTATGCAGTACGTAGACCGCCGCTTCAGCCCATCCAAAAAGAAGTCAACAAGTTCCCTGATGTCTTCAGCGTTAGGACTCTGGAATGTAAACTCTTCCCCGGGGCGTACCGTAGAAAGGGTAAACGTCTGGCCAAAAATTTTGTCACTTTTTTCAGCTCGTATGTGAGTGATTTCTGGGAAGGATAACTCAAGTAAAACTTGTTCCTGGTCATCCACAACATAAACGCCAGTCCAATTAATAGCAAGAATGACATCATTCTTGGGCAAATTTGGACCAGCATATCGGTACGCTTCATAAAATCGCGAGAAAAGTAACGGCCACTTGAATTTTGCGTACGCTACAATGTCCTCTTTTACGCGAAGAAGCTCCGCCCTTTCTCGTGCGTGTAAGCTCTGTAAAAATCATATTACATGCGCCTTAGTGATGACTTCAGTTTAGACGTAAAGACGTCTTAAGTTATTTGCTTTGATTGGCATAATATGAGGAGCATGCTCGGTACAATCAGAGTTCTACTTACTCTACGAAACGCATTGGTAACCAGCTGTGTCCATCTTTCAGGAGATTTATCAGAGCTATTTAGACAAAAGTCTGGGATGTAGCTCGTCATTGCCGAGTTAAGCTTATCAGCATGTAGGTCGGTTCCATAGTCCACATAATACTGCTGTGCTGCAATCATTGCTAAATCTTCCTCCTTGTCACAACGGTATTCGCCAAATTTTATTCCTCGGACAACTTGCTGATAAATGAGGTTTGTCGCTACAGAGTCTTCACTTGGGTCGTGCCATGGAGCAAATATCTCCTGTAAGTTATTCATGCACAAAAAGTGTCAAAGAACAGACAGGAAATGAATGTGAGTGTCCCCGCGCTCTAAGAGGCAAAACGCCCACGCCCTCAGTGTCAACTCATATGATATTTCGTCTCGGGTATTGCAGACTCTACTGCTTACATCGTTTTAAAAGATAAGCTACTAACCTTTCTGAAAAATAAACGCCACGGAGCATTTCTTTCTTGAGCTCCTTGCTCTTTAGCATACTGTTCGCATTGGGAAATAGCATCCATGACATGTTCATTGCCGCTACCCAGAGAGGAGACCTGTAAAGTAGACCAGAGATAGACACTCATTTAAACATCGCTAAGCATAAATATGAACAGGTGCCAAGCAAAATACAATTTTGAGGACATGACTAATTTTTTAAACATGTTATCATGTTTTCAAAATAACGACAATCTTACCTTATCAAAGAGGGCGATGTACAAGCTAAAGCCAAACTGATCCCGAAGTCCTATTTTCTCCGCCAGTTGATTGCATAGCTCTCTGGAAGTCGTAGCGGAATCGGCCAAAAGGTTTTTCGTATTGCCGTCCATAAATGTTATGGGTAATATTATCGGTTTTTTCGATTTCGTTGCCTATTGCGTGTACATCAAAATCACGTATAATTATTACATAGATTAGTGTCATCGAATCAAATTTCCACCTACTTCAATTGTATGAACGCATGTATACCTGCAATTCTAGCCAACTGGGTGGCTGGTTCCTCGTGCCATTGTTGAAGGTTCGTTTTAGTCTCTCCTCACAGTATGGAGCATAGCCCGGAGGACCTTCTCTAATGAAAGCTCTCAGATGCTTCACAAAGCGATCCGAAGGAGCAAAGCATCCAACGCAAAGTGATAACAGAATCCATCCCCTCGCATGTGATGATTTTGACGGGTTGTTTGTTAACTGCTTACAAATCTGACAGTAAATTTCGTCCCTGCACAGTGAACACATTGCATTAAACGGAGTCCTCCAACACAATAATTACATGGCATATTTTTAATGCATTTAGTATTTAACAAATTGATGAGCCCCTATGTTTTCTTTGGCTGCTCTTTTGCTCCGTTCCCGGTTGTGTTGTAATTTGAGATTGAGTACAATTATTGTTCGAACGCGTTTGTTTAGTGCATACCTGAGTTCAGCTCGTAGAATCCCATGGCCAATGATGAAATGAAGCTTTTCTAAATTTGAAGTTGGTCTGGATTCCAGCCAAGACTGATAAGAATCTGCAGCTCCATCATCACCCTCCAAACGTCTTCTCACGTCTTCACCTAATTTGTTTTTCCTTTTCAGAGTGAGAGACACCAGCTTATGACGAATGGATCTTGGCTTTTGTTTGATGTTATAGCCGTCCTGTTGAGGTGTAAATCAGGGTTGTTTAAAAACAATTACAAATACTAAACATCATGACCCAAAAAGAGTTTACAGAGAGATCGGGCCAAAAAAAGTTTACTGTGCTGTCACTCTTACCACGTTGTCTAGACCTAATTCCTGGAACTCTTTCGACCTTGCAAAATTTCTTCCCAATGTTGCTGTAACTTTGGACATAACGGATGTTGTATCTCGTTCCATTGAGTGATATCTGGGCTCAGGCAAATCACCCATGAATCGTAATATCGTTATCCACAATGCCTGCGCTGCCAGCTGGTCGGCAGGAGTGGACAAAGGTAAAAGCGATGTTTTAAGCGGACGACGAGAATATTGATGGTTTGCATTTCCAGTGAAATATGTTGCAGCAAACTTTTGAAATTTGTATTCTGATAAATCTTCCAATTCTGTTGGTTGCATTTCTGGAGCAGAGTAAATGTCTTCATCAGCCTTTGGAGGGTTAGGTAAATCTCTAAACGCGCTGGGTGGGGCTGCCTCGGATGTATTATCAGGCAAAAAGTCGAACATTGCCTCCACCAATTTGGAGTCGTCCACGGGTTCATCCTGTTTTCTGGCAGCATTTTCAATCGCCTCCTTTTTCTTGTCTATGATTAAGCGATCCTCCCTTTCTATTTCCATTTCTTGCCTGTGAAGCGCGAGCAACCTCTCTCGATAATTCTTTTCCGCGATTTCCTTGTACCTTTTATTGCCCTGCTTTTTAAGCTCACGTTCCTCCTGTTCACGAAGACGGAGCGCTTCTAACTTGCCACGCTGTTCGAACTAAAAAGTTAATAAAACGAAAGTTATAACAATAATTGCTCAAGTTGTACATAACAGCATATACTAATACGACTAGGTAATGATAACTGGGGGATATAATACTCATTCCTTTAATTTTGTAACTACCTTTAGCCTCTTATAATGTTTTTGTGCGATCATACGGCGAATATGTGACTGAATCTTAAGTACTGCCCATAGTTTTCTACGACACTGGCGACGAACTAGATAGCCACGACATACAGCCTACATAACATAAAGTTTATAATTTAATATTCTATCATATGAAGCATATGTCACTTTATCAATACAATCAACGTTTAAAGAAATATATATGTTATCAACGTGCTCATCATCACGGACTTACCTGCAGTCCCACTACATGACCACGCAGGTGCTTGAAGCGATGAGCCAAGACACGAGACCTAATAAGGGCCTGTAGCCTCATGTAGCCGTTGCGCATTTTAACGTAGCGCCGCCTCTGTAAATACCCTCTTACGTGCTTCTGTATTATTACAGCAGAAGTCCTCATTCGTTTAAACCTTCGCCTGTAGTACCAGGCTTTGATGTTACGTTGGAGGATAAGGATTTTCTTGGTGAGAACGCGGTCTCGTTCTTGCTCCAAGAATAAGTCGTGAGCATCTTTCAAAAATACTTTAGTTTTCCCCAGTTGATAATCAGTTTTTCCTAGCACTGCTTGACATATTCTGGAAGTCGCTGCCCGACAATCCGTCTAAGAACACACAAAGGTTAACATTGATAAAACACTGCAGTCTAATCATTCCATCAAACATATTACTCGATTTATATAATAATTTTTATAGCTTTAAAATACCTTATGCGCAGGTGGTACTCCACTGATGAGGAAACGGTACCTTTCAACAAATTCTCTAAAAGTATGTCTGATGGGATAGCCAGCTCTACGAATTCGAATTGTCTCCATCATTCCGGAATAACGTAATTGACGACAGCACAGTTCTCGATCAAAGAGCTGAAATTGTTACAAATGAGTAATTAAATTTGCTTTTCTATTTATAACAGAGTCTTTAAATGTGGTAATGTACTTAAAAGGGAAATAAAGTTTTTTATATTTAAATCATCTTAAGTACGTAAACCTTTAAATTATTTGTATAACCTAACGTTTACTTACTTATAATAGCTGCTTTCGTTTTTATATTGCCAAGATGTAAAAGAGCAGACAGGACCTTCAATATTTCCCATATCTCTGGATCCGAAAACATTAGAACTTTCATGGCGGATCTAATGTCTGAAAACTCAGCAGTATCATCACGTCCTTCGCATGTCAAACATTTGCCACCCGTTAGGTATCTGTACTGCGTTGCATCTGAAAGCTGCAATTTGGCCTTTTCATCCTTTGAAAGCCCAGCAAGCATACAGTAAAATATATGATAATTCCTCTCTTCTGGGTTTTGAGAAACAATACGCGACTTTTCCAGCAAATATTGCTCAATTTTAGCTCCCTCAATAACACCGCCCTTGTTAAAATTAATGTCAATATATTTTCCAAAGCGGGAAGAGTTGTCATTTCTAATCGTTTTGGCATTTCCAAAGGCTAAATTCAACATAAATAAAAATCCACACATTTTCATCATGTTCATCGATAATAATCAACATATGAAGCGGTATAAACTTGCTCATAGCTTGCACGCACCTTCCAGAATAGGATTTGCTTCCAAAATTTGCTGTTCGATCCAAGAGTGTTTACCACTGATGGCCGCCAAATACTGAAGGATAAGCTTAGTTGATTCAGTTTTCCCTGCGCCACTTTCCCCACTAATTACAATACACTGATCTTGACCATATCTCTTCATGTTAGCATAGCTGTTATCTCCGATGGCAAATATATGCGGAGGAAGCTCCCCGATCTTTTTATCTTTGTATAATTTGATCTGTTCTGCCGTGTATATGGGGAGGATCTGGTAAGGATTGACGGCCACAAGAATAGATCCAGTGTATGTCTGCAACATACCAAAAAGACAAATAAGGATGGATGCTATTTTAATTTATAGGGGGCACAAGTATGTAGGTAAAACGGGACAGCAATTAACGTCAAACTGAGATAATTCATATTACATTTTCGAAAATGTCTGAAGCATGCAATCAGTTGTACGTTACGTTAGTCCTCATCATCATATTTATGTGCGTTATTATCTTGTCATCAGTTGTTTTATGTCACTGCTACATGAACACAATAAGCTTACCGTGACAGTAGTAGGATACTAGCAGTACATATTAGGATTGCACAAGCATGACAAATGAATATTACAGTGAACAGTTAGACGCTCGGTGAATTCCCAGCTAGCTGAAATAGGTATAAAGCAATGTCTGCATTTTATTGCAAACATCATCATCATTACCTAAAACGCAACTTAAAGTGGGGTTTTGAGGAAAAAGTCGAAAAGTATAGTAACATGATTTGACTGTGAGGAATTTTATTTTCGTGTCGACGTTGTCGTCTTATTCATCGATCTCCCTTTCACCCATTAAACATTACGCTGTGCTCGAAGCTTGTGTACACCCTACACGCATGCGCGTCTGCACTTTCAAGCGTATTTATCCAATTAAAACATTATCGTAATAGCAGGTATTGTTGAAATAATGATAACTTTGATAAAAATCACTATTTTACTGCGGCTGTGTGCTTACATAAATTAGGTTCTCATTGTAGCGAATGAGAAGATTGCGGAGTATGCCGGCTTCGTGAAGATCGCCAAGGGAGATCATGTCCTCAACTCCTTGAATGGATGATGGGTGCATCGCCTTGATGCGACGCTCCGGCGTGAGCCATATTTCCTTCATATCGGCATAATGTTCCCGCATACAATCAAACCGTGCGATAATGTAGTAACGACGACAGTCCCGACGATGTTGGTATTGTTGTTGCGGTTGTTGTGTGTTGTTTGTTGGTAGCAGGTTTGCAGTAGAGGTGGAAAACCAAATACAAGTTGAGAAAATGTGTAGGTACACGCGAAAAGAGACAGAAAAACACAAAAATTATTGTCAAAATATTCTAGTCACTTGGTAAATCACCGTTTTTTTCTCGGAGGCAATACACTACCGTGTAATTTTGCAAAGAATGAGCTGTCTTCTTTCTTTGAGCAGTGTACACCATTTGCATATACCTATTTGTACATCACTATTCAGCATCCGTCAAAAATGTATAGGCAAAGATGAATTTTCCACTGTAACACCATATCACCGTGTGTAATGTATGTCCTAACAATAGGTGCTCAAGCAAATGTATGTTTATTCAACAACTACACTTGTTTCTTTAGCTTAAATCCTGAGATTTTAAAACTGCATTTTTCAAGTTGTTGGAGAAAAGACTAGATTGAGATGAGCGATGAGCCACTCCATTAAAAACGTGATGTGAATACAGTTGCAATTACTAAACTGTTTTTTCGTGAGAATTATTTTGCTGATTGTCAGTTTTCATTTCAATTTTTGCTACACGTCTGTGTATTTTTCTCGGTTTTATTGTGGTGATTATACAAACGGATAAGGTAGGAGGATGGTTGTCATTTCAAAAATAAAAACAGACATAAATACAAACATGCGTGCGTATGATATGGCCCAGCTAAGCGGAATAATAGCTCAAAAACGACATCCCAACATGGACTATGCAGATTCCCTGTCATAAAGTAAACCTGACAATTTGACCGTGTTAAAATGCTACAAACTACACCCATGTCAATAACGAATGAGTCAACGAAATTATTGCATCAAATCAAATTATGTTTCCAAATGTTCTGTGGAGAATCGGCAAAAATGCGACTGACAGCTGGATTTCCTCCTATTTTTTTTTAAATACAGGCTATGCACATACAAATATTATTAAAATGAACCTCCATCATGTATGGCAGAATCAATACTCTTACGCCTTTATTCAGTTGTATCTTAAATGCATCTATCACGATGATTAATGAATGTTAAATACATG
>JAHZNE010000879.1:0-11959 GCA_027744055.1 Callyntrura sp. NNG-2020 | reverse complement strand
CTACTGAATTGGCAGCGCCCCAAATGTTAAAAGTAAGAAACGAACCGACAATATGTATGCGTATCAAATCCTTCTAAATACTATTAGCTGCCAGCGACAATGACAAGACAAGTTACCATCAGCATCGGTCGATTCCGTTTGTTTCATGAATTTAAGAAGAGGAGTTACATTTACATACCTAGCAGCTTAAATAAGAAATTAATAAATATTTTGTTTGGAAAATTTTCCATGAATGGGTCGGGAACAAAATGTAATGAAGAGAAAATTTGCAGCATTTGCCTACGAGCATGGAAACCCTTTAAAAGGAGAGAGAAAACACAACGTTGACGATTTTTTTTCTTCTTGTTGTTATGTTGTTGCTCGTGTATCCATCAATAACCTTTCACGTACAGCTATCGAAGATTTTATTCCAAACCAAGCTCGTCCTTCGTTTCGGCAACAGAAACGCCATATTATTGTATACACAATATATAGTATAACATCAGGACAACATTCGCAAGAACATAAGTCAAAAAATTAAATCATTTGCGGACACTATTTTTATTGTCACCCTCCTTAAATATAGTTTCTCTAAGTGATTTGCATTTAGTAAACAAAATATAAGTAAATTATTAAATACGGAGAGCATTTTAATGCTGATGTAGTTTATGCGATCAGTATGTTTGTCTGTCTGTGTGTCGGTCTGTCCGTCTGTCTGTCTGTCTGTAATCACGATAACTCTTCAGGGAATTGACGGATTCCGCTGATTCTTTGAATGCTGGTACTTTGGGCCAACAGAATATTTCCTATTGAAATTCAGACCGGACGGTCAAGTCTGGCGGGAGTTATGGGGGTTGGAAGATCACTGAGTACCAAAATTTTCAAAAAAAAATTTTTTTCTTCTTCTAAAACGGTGTAATTAGTAAGAAAACAATTTAATGAGGATTTGGTTCATGCAGTCAGTATTTTTGTCCGTCTGTGTCAGTCAGTCCTCCTGACTGACACTAGAGTGAATTATGAGGGTTGGGAAATCACGATCTTTTTTTTAAAAAAATGGCTCGCAATTGAGCTTGAATGTTTTGTAATGTTTTCTGGAAAGTAAATAGGTAAATAGCCAACGCATTGTGTGATATGCTCTCCGTAGTTTCTCACGAAGGTGGATTACACCGGTTTATTCATCCTGTCTATAATAACGCCGTGATTTTTGGGTTTCAAGCTTTGAAGGAAAATTCAAAATGATGAGAGAAAGTAACAATATCGTGGCGCTTGACAGTTTAACTATGCAATAAATAATATTAATAATAAAGTGGATAACTGGTGCAACTAGCATATATTTTTTACCTATGAACTTTTTTTAGTACGAATAAGTATATAGTTTTAGCATTTTACACATATCGATCGTATGTGATCAATCTTTGTCTCAATTCGTCACAGTTATAGTATGATGTTAATGAAAACATGTTTGTTATCGATTTTAAATACACATCAATGACACAAAAGTATTAATCATTGGAGTAAATAGAGACGAAAAGTCCGTATGAGGATTTTTTCACCGTTGGAACCATGCATATTTAAATTCAGCATATTTTTCTTTAGAAAACTGATCGAACTATGCGATAATGGTATCCGTAAAAGCTAAAAAAAAGCACGGAAAGATCATTACTGATAAATGTTATAATAGCCCATAATCGTTGGGAACAACAGACTCGCGGGTCATATTGGAAATGGAACTATTTTATTATTTATATATGAGTATAACATTAAAGGGGTGTAACCCGTCTTGAGAAATAATTACTTCATTCAGTAACTTTCTCCATTTCCACGAAAGGCAATTTTGTTTGTTCAGAAGCATAGGGACATCACCACCTCCATATATACAACTGACTGTATTACGTTTTACGTACTTGTCTATTCTGCATTTCATTATATTTATTACAATCCCTTGACTTTAAGATGCTATACACATGCCATGTTTGGGTGAAATTCGCATTTCCTTCGGAAGTTATCATTATTACAGATGGACAGACAGGCAAACACACTGAACGCAGGAACTATTTGAAGCATTTACATCATGCTTTCGGTAGTAAATTAATAAGTATATAACATAAGAAAAATTACATTAACGAATCCATACGAGTGCTAATAAGGGGGCCCAACATGTGGTTTTAACGGTATAATTTATAAAGTGTTATTCAATTCAGGTGACATTTATGATGATCGATGTGCTATCGTAGTATAATATATATTTTTACGTTCCTCATCAATTCTTCTAGTTTACCTTTACCTGTGCACAATGGTTGGATGGAGAGAAGAGCAATTGTTGATGGAAGATAAATATGGTGCTGATACTGATGAGTGCTTTCATTATAATAACACAATATATAGGTTTACTACATGAGCCAAACTTATTAAAGTGGGAACTGGATCAAAATGAAATATTTTATCATGCAATAAAGTATTCGTGATATGTAAAGATAACGAATAACTATTAATTCTCTCTACATATCTACTATGTTTACTATCTTTACTACTTTAGTAAGTGTTCGCAATTTATGCATAAATTAGATACAGACAGAGTAGACTCCGTTGAACGCCTCTGTAACGTCTGGGGATGGTTTTGTATAGTTTTTTTCTCAAATTCTCGTTTCTAGAAAGAACTGTGCAGTATTGACTTTACGGATCTGCAGACTGCAGCCCATCTGGAGTATCGTGTTTTTAAGTATTATTTGTAGGATCTTTTCATGATAAAAGAGGTTAGAATAAAATTTCATAAAATCGTACAGCGGTCATTACGGATATTAGGATTCCAAATATTCCAATGATTCATCTCACCATATCTCTTGTCTATTAGATATTCTAATTGGAATCCAATCACTTTACTTATCCCGAATCCTTTAATAGATAATTTGTAAACAATGTTTGATGATCTGATCGTGCTTGCGCTTTATATCAGTAGAATGAGTTTTAGTGATTTATGACGAAAAGTTGTTTTCTATATGGGAAAACATCCAAATATCTAAAATGCATAAAATAAGCATATGCATGTACTCACTAAATATTCGTCTACAGCGTTATGGTTACAACAGCAACAATAACCTATTTTGTGGCATTAAGTAGTTCCTCACTTGTAAATACTTGTGCTTCGTGTTTCTCCTGTCTATAGCGTTATGGTTACAACAGCAACAATAACCTATTTTGTGGCATTAAGTAGTTCCTCACTTGTAAATACTTGTGCTTCGTGTTTCTCCTGAGTTTTAATTTGGCTAGTAGCCGAAGGTATTTTGCCATTTTCGAGTTGTTCAGCGCTCTATTTTTACTCACTATTTCGGATTGAATTTGTGTAGCTGTTGCTGGCTACGATGTACACTTTCCTATTGTTGTCATTTGTTATTGGCTACACATACTAAATGGTTTCAATTTGAGCAAGGTTCAAGGGTGGGTTGGTCATTGTCACTCTCACTCAACGCCATACGGGTAGTCACGCTAAGGTAATTAATGACATTTTTATTGCTAACAGAGTTTTTTGTCAGACTAAAATAAAATTTTATTATGAAAAATACTTAGCAAATGGCTTCTATCTAGCCATGATTGAGTCGGCAGACCAGCATTGTTTTTATTGTGTCATTGTAGCGAAATGCAGTTTCGTAATATAGTAAGGTACTAACTGGATTAAAGCACTTTTGTTTTGTCTTTCCAACTGACACTTGCTTTATCAACTAGATGCATATTTAAATTTATGTAAAGAAACTATGTACCTAGTACCTAGTTACTCTTGTCAAACTACATTTTATTTCAAAATGGCAAAATCTAAGGTCAACCAGTATTTCTCTGGTTTTCTTAAACGCACGCCTCGCTTATTTAAGCTATTCTTGGACAACGTGTAACTATGATGTTTTATCACGGTACGCACGCAAAGCGAACAAAAGCAAAAAGCTTTAACACACACATACTTCTCTTTTATTCAAGCAAAAAGGAAGAACATGTTATGTACAGTATGAAAAACCACTTAACGAAAAATGCGGTGGACGCGGACGGTGGAAGGTACAACATTTGAAGACTACTACGATAGATAGTATTATCTTCCTTCATGACGTCCTGATGTACGTCCTTTAATGAATATGCATACATAAGATGCGCAAATTTAAGTCCAATTTATTCTATAGCTTTGACTACGACCAATGTATGACTCACAATTAAGTGGGAGCTCATGGTCAAAACTATCCAATATGATTACGATTTGCCTAATGAAACTATGCATTCCGCCATTTTTGTTGCCAAGGGGAACACATACTATAACATGAAGACCCCCTAGCACCTACAATATCTACTAAATCATATCATTGATTTCAAAAATCCACCGCGAACCTTGCTTACAGCGTTGCAACAGTTATAGTTCATCTGTAATGATTATACACATACATTCAAATACCTTTCTCACTTCAACACCCCGTACATCCGGAATACATTTTTCTTTTGTTTGATCGAACTTGCTATTCCTAGAAAGTTCAACACAATTGAGGCATTGTTTGTTCATCGTATTAGAACGAAATCTAATTTTGATGAAATTGTAAAATGATTTCAATGCAACCAAAAATACATGTTACTACACATTTGCACGTGTAGTAGTGTGATGGATGGTGCAAGGTGAAGCTTTACCTCGCCGTTGCCACAGCTCTATCCAGGGGCATGAAATTGCTTTAGAACCCACAACTACTAACTAGGCGTATACGAATTTGAAACCAAATTTCACCCACCGCTCCACTCTTTTTAAAACCGGCAGCTATTACTATTATTTCAAATATCATAAGTCGAGAAGGTAAAAACAAGTTACTACACCATACAGCATGTAAATTATATTTTTGAGGCTTGCAGGTGCAACCTTGGCAATCAAGCCATGGAGAACTCTATAAAAATAAACAAGTTCTCTTGCAACAGTGTGGCTTCAGAATTTGCAAGTGTGTAGTTGGTTTGAACGGAAGTTGTGAATTATGAAGGACAAAATGAAGCTAACCAGAAACCATCCTCCGTTCTAGCTGCTTATGTCACTTATTTGTCCTTGTATTAGATATAACTATCGTTTTCGCACAGTCATGATTTTTTTAGTTACGTTCCACTCTTCAGAAAAAGGTTGCCGTTTAAATGCCTTGGTTGATACTCTTCAGTAGAAGTCTTTTCAGTAGAATAGCTAAATAAACTTCTAAATGAAAGTTCGTTTTTTGGTGTAATTACTTGTTGCTGGAAAAAATACCTTGTGGTGGAACGTAAGACTGCGATAACAATGACTGGTTCATGTGAGATCGGTCTTTTTGCATAGTCATCATTTTCATCACGGTCATAGTTGTGGCACTTTTTCTAAAGACAAAGCATGCATAATATTATATCAGATCAAACCTACGCAAGCTTTAATGTGCCTGACAATGTACAAAATGAATGTCCAATCATATATTACCCTTTCAGCTTTTGCACTAAAGACATAAGTCAAAGTTGTTGCCAAGCGCATTTGGTGAATTAGAGAAACGAAGCAAAATTCTAATGTTGGAAGATAATAAATTTATTGCAAAGTGTTACAAAATTCTTTCTCCTCTACAAAAAAATGGGTTGTACAAGTGAATTAAAAATTACAAGTGTATTGTTATTGATAATGTTACTGTGTGTTAATTATTCTTACAGCAGCAGTTCAAGTGAAATTAACGACGAGACACCAGCAGACAAAATGGAGGTAGCTGTAAATGATAAGAAAAATATTTTTGGAGATTGGAACACAACCATGAAAGCATTTGATAAGCACGAGTAAAAGCAAATAAATAATTTTGAAATTATTCATATGTGTCTACGACAATTCTGAATTCATTTTGTGATCTTCATTTTACTGCAGAAACCAGGAATTGTATTTGGAGGAGTTTGGCGAGTTGTGCAAAAACCTGTTTGTCGATAAAGACGGAAAATCGTATTCACTAAGTAATGAGACAGTACAAGAGCTGTTTACTATCTTTGATCGGGACGGAGTAAGAATACAAGAAAATTAAATCGTTTGAGTTATATTAAACGAAACCATACACAGAGATAAGTAGTTTCGGTATGAAAATCATGACATGCGTTTTTTTATTTATCTTTACACAGAATGGTTTCATATGTAAAAAGGAATTCCCCACTTGCTACGAACAGTGGATTAAAAAGGTTTAAATGGCTTAACTCATTTTATACAAAACAATTGTTGGAAATTTTAACTACCAATGTGGAAACATGTATTTGATATTTTGAAATAGAGCAATTGTTAAAATGAGAATTATGTTTGTATTGTTAAAAGATTGTAAATCCAGTCTCGGTTTTAGTCATAGTTGACGTTCAAAATGATTTCATTGACGGCACACTTGCTCTCCGTAACGCCCCCGGAGGACAAGAGGGGTTAGATGTGATTGAACCTATTAACAAAATGCAAGATACCATTCATTTCAAGCAAGTGTTTTACACAAAGGACTGGCATCCACCCAATCATATTTCGTTTATAGAAAACGTGAAGCTTCGTTCACTGGCCGAATCCAGCAAGGTAATAGTAATATGAGCCATTGGATGGATATCAGGCTGTATCTATGTATATTAAAATGAATACGTAGAAAACTCAAACAATTAAATTTTTGCGGTGAACAGATTGCGGATCCAGAACAGATTAAGCTGTATAACACAGTCGTTTTTAAAGGGGACAGTGGACAACTTGTTGAGCAACGGATGTGGCCCCGTCACTGTGTTCAGAATACTTCTGGGGCTGACCTTCATGCTAAGCTAAAAATTTTACCAGGGAGCTTGGAAGTCTTTAAAGGTGAACAACCGGATCTGGATTCCTACTCAGCATTCATGGATAATGATAAAAAGTCGTTAACAAAATTGAAGGAGTACGTCGACGGCGTAGGAGCTCAACTCCATTTAGCTCGTGGGTTGAAAATGAAGTGGGCAGAACAAGTTAAACAGAAGGAAATGTAATCCGAACTCTTATGTGTAGTATCATAAATCTTTTGAATTATTGCTAATAATAGAAAACAAATTAAATATTTCTATTGCAAATTATGGCAGACACAGAGTCAACTGTAGTGATTCACAGTACGACACAGTTATATCTAATCGTAGTATTTACATGATTATTAATGGAATAAAATAGTACTAGTCTACCAGAAATTTCTACGAAATACTTTTTGGCATATATGTACCTTTACATTTTATATTCATGATCATTGATTACCATGGTAAGACGTCCTTGTTATTTTGAATTTTGATATTTTTTTTAAATGGCAGTTCCCCTAATAAAATGCTATCAATCTGGGGTACCGTCCCTAATTTTCAATTTTAGTTTGCATAACAGTTTCAAAATTGCGCTGTACCGTATCGATCATTGATCAAAGTGCATGTCATTGTTTATAAAAAGACGAACATTACTAACGTAAGTGTATATGGGGCTTTCCAGCTCTGCTGCTTTGCAAACGCAAATTACACTTTGTTGGATTTAGTGTAATTGTAATGTGAAACCCACAACATCATATCACAGAGGTATCATATACCTCTATCTCTATCTATGAGAGCAGCGCAACGGTTACGACGAAAACAAAAATATTTTAAAATTATTCATTCATATTTGAAATTTGCTGTCACAACACAACCTCCTTGCATGTTGTACTGTCTGAATAAGTAAAACAGTAATTATTACCAATTTTAGTTTGAATCACTTTGTAGTACTACAAAACAAACACTTATATTGTTTCTTCCTTGGCACTGTTGTTTTTGCAGACTCCATCCATGTGATGTCCATGTCCGAATTCATAATGTTCATATTGTCCTTTTCATGGTTATCGAGTTTTTATTGAAAAATGCATATACGGTGAAAGTAGAAAATAAACTTTGTTACGCAAAAGCAATAAGTAACGCCTACATGCCTACCTGGGTGTTGCTGTTATGTATCGGAAAGACATAATTTATTTGAAAGTTAAAAATGGCGACCAATAAATACGTATCTCGTTACTGAGGAAAGAACGTCCAGCTTTCCTGAATTTCTCAATAAAAATACTATAACGATGAAGAGGAAATAATGGGAATCGCATTTCAGATTCGAACAACACCCTAAGTAGTTACCGTGTTTACGTGTTAGACGGAATAAAATGGGTTTATTTTGCATTTTAAGTAAACATTCTTTGATCGCAAAGAAAACATTTTTCCTTCCCCGAGGTGTTGGGTATCATTGTCATGTGCACTTGCACAATCGTTTTTATAGCAGCAAATTTTTTTTATCGCATTGTTTCATATACCCTTGATTTATAGTATCCTCAGGGATATACTATTATATAGCAATAGTATATCTCTGAAATTTGTTGACAATACAGTGGCAATTGGTAATAATTATCACGATCTAAATACATGTATTTTAATGTTGTATACGCATTATACTGGGCAAAAAGTAAGTAAATATGCATAATTCCAAAAAAAAATTTCGGATCGGAAGCCGTTTTTACCATTTTGATATTTGAATATTATACATTCATACGACCTAACCGAAACAAATGCCTACACATAGTCATCTCCGGTTTGTGCCCACACGGGTATCGAAAGGTGGTTTTTGTTATGTTTAAACTGTCCTTGAGTCAATACAGCGCACCAGCTATAATTATCGATTCTATCTAAACAAAAACATTTTTTTTTACAAATTGTGGTTTCCAAAAATAAGTCTTCGGATGTCCTTTCGACTTTCCATAGTGAGAACCGTGAATCAAACCAGAATATTTCTTGTTTATACCATGCAGGGATTTTTATTTCCATCGTTATTTTAAACCAATTGAATTTTGTATACTATCGTACCCAATGTTTGTTCTTTCTTCATTAATTGGATGTATCAACGTATTATTTACATTTACCTAGTTGTTGAATGTATGCATGCATAGCTGTTCTTGGGCGAAAGGAAAGAAAAGGAAACGCAGTGAAGCAGAAGGTTGATAAAACGGCCTACCCAAATAATATATTGTCAGTTTACCCCATTTCTATGAATGGAAATCAGATAAGATAAGACCATTCACTGTTTTTGTCGCTTTCATTCTGTTTGTCTATTTGCAACACAGAATTTTATAAAGAACAAAAACTTTTGTAAATTGTTAAAGCAGGACCAGCTGTCATCGTGTTTTCTAATTTCTAAACCGCATTAATTTATAATAAGTGGACATGCTGATTTTTCATTACATGCTCACGTCAAAGAATTTCCAAATTGTCATAATGTGATTTTATATTAATTCAGACTGACGTTTGGGGCTATGTTCTTAGTGCAGTGACATCGTATCAACTTCAACGCAACGGATAGGAAGAAATCACACTGGGTGTTCAGAGTCATAAAGGAATAAACATTTAGATAAACCTGTATAAATTTATGTCTATCCAATATAATTCAATTTATATCAAATAAATTTTTGAATAACCCCCTTCCTTCCTTATGTGGTGGGCTGCTTTAGTTACCCTGGCCAATCTACATTAAAATCATTCGAGAAGTATCCATGGTATTATTCATTTGAAGAAATAGGTTACTAAAATTCCATTTCGTTGGTATTATCCAGGACGGCCGGATGATGTACCAGTATAAGTCCTGTATAAAAAAATATAACATAATATTTAGGATTCAACGCTGACCGTGCATATGTGTATTCAGTATGCAAATATGTGGAAGCTTCATCGCGTGGGAGCGTACATTTACCACCTCCATAATTCCGCCGCTTCCTCCGCCATGAAATAACGACGTATTGCTGTAACTTTTTGCTGTCTCATATTTCATTTGTAGTTTCCTTTTTGTCTTTGCTTTTCTTACTTTCTACATTTTACGCAGAACTCTTTTCCAGCCAGTCTCAGGATTCGAGAGACTTGGCTGTTGTGCACAACTTGTCGTGCGGAGGTTTATATTCATGCAGTGTTTCACTTGTGGAGGCTTAAATAAGTATAATTTCCCCGTAAAAAAATTTCACACTAACTATCGAAAATTGTGCTGTATTTACACATTTAATATTAAACCAAAGACAAAAGTTACACTTTAAATTGAAAGTGAGAGACATAAAAACTAGTAGTGAAAGTTTCAATTCATCATCACAAAGCGTTCAGTTTCTCAGTGACAACTGAATGAAGATGAAAGTGCTGTCAATAAGACATTTAGGAAATACAATAAGCAGATTAATTTGTTGTGATGTGGCTCAGCAATCAAAGAAAAACGTAACCTTGGAATTAACTGTGATAGAAATAGTCATTTAGTTCATAGTTTTTGGCATTTGTGAATGTAGATCAAACAAAACTTTCAACGTTGTCTCCAGTGTTAGTATTGCATTTCCGTTGGCGATAGTGTCGTTTAATTTAAGAGAGACACAGCATCATACATTCAACTTTTTGTGTAACTAAAATTTAATTAAGGATGCTGCTGTTTTGTGCAACGTTGATTTTATATACATGTAAGAAGGAGATTACTGCACAGATGCAGGAATTGCTTGTTGTTTATGGCATTGGGGTTTTTACATTCAACTACTAGAACAACAGAGCAGATATTATTAGTTTAATTCTCTTCAACGAGTAGTCTCTTAACTTGAATTAAGCCAAAACATAAAATTGTTTTTTTATCTCCTCTTTTGGCCACAAAGCAAAGATTAAAGTGTGTCAACATAAGTGACAAAAGTTTTCTGGTATTATTGCTTAAAATAATTTTTCACCATGGAACCAAGTTGGGATATAGTTTTCAGAGACTCTACTCGTTTTTGGGTTCAATTTATCTGCGTACCTTTGGTCGTGGTCGTTGGTGTTTTGGGAAATTCGGTTACCATCTTCATTTTGACAAGACAACAAATTAGAGTATCCTCAACTGTGTAAGTAATTGTGATTGTGTGATATGTTGTATTTTGTACTTTATCATTTCTCAGCAATTGTCCATAATGCATATGACTAATTCAGAAGCATTTAGCGCCATATTTGTTTCGGAACTGTTTCCAACAATTTACTATTTCGTTGTTTGTTTTCAGTATTACGATAATGATAACTTGATACTACTATATTTTAATAATACTTTCTACTTTCTCAGGTATTTGACTGCACTTGCCGTTTCCGATCTGATTTTTCTCGTATTCTCTTTCTCTATGTCGTGGAAGCATTATGATTGCATGAAATCGGTACGTCTCTACTGGAACTATATCCCCTTTGGTTTGTGGATTACGGATGCATCAAGTAAGATCTCGTTGTATTAAACCATACAATTATTACTTTATTTACTTTTTAATTACCATGCTACACCTGTGTAGTCCACAGAAACATAGAATATGAGACAATTGATACATTTTCAGAACTACATGATGATTTCATATTGCGTAGCTAATGAGTTCTTTGTCATGTTATGAATTCTATGAAACTTATTTTAATTTTATCTTATATTAAAATATTTATCATCATCATAGGTATGCACCACTTACCCTAATGTAAATTATTTAAGCTAACGAAAATACACAGTTTGTAGGCGAAGTAATGGAACATTTAAAAAAACTAAAGCCTGCGTAACTATTGATTGAAACTGGCAAAAACGAATTCGGTCATGTCATTTGTGTATTGACACTTCGTTGTAAATATATTTCATAAAGGAAGTGTCCGTGTTATAGAAGAAACGAAATTCCCGGTTTGATAAACAAAAACAAATCTCGATTAAGGGAATAGTTGGAACTTATATGAGAGTAAATAGGAAATAGAAAGAAGTTTGCTATGAATTTCAATTCCAAATTACCATACGAGAAAATAACAAGTTGTTCTTTCAGTTTGATGATACATGGTGATAATGATAATAACCTTGTGATGAAGCAACATCTGCAGCCAGTCTCGGTTTAATTTATTTCTGTCTTATATGCGTTTCGGATTTGCTAATGAAAATGACTATCAAATTCATGTACATCCAAAAACTATAAGGCGTCTCACTACACTTTTACACCCACATCGTGCC
>JAHZNE010000878.1:0-79778 GCA_027744055.1 Callyntrura sp. NNG-2020 | reverse complement strand
TTCCACTTTTTACTTGCTCCAAGAGCACATTTTGACTAACCGTGAATAAAACCGTAGCATTTTCAGACCTTACTCTACACGCTGAGTTTGCCAGTCATTTATAGGCTACATTTATTACGGGCACAAGTCATTACACTGGTAGAAGTCATCACCGCATTCAACATTCCACAACCCACCTGGTCCACTTCCGCTTCCATTTGCCGATACCGACACCAGGATTAACACTCCACCATTATACACCTTTTTTCTGCAGTGATAGTGATGGCAGTAAAAATATCTGTTGTGGTGATGATCACCACATCACCATGTATTTTGCAGTCGTATTCCCTAATGAAATCTTTCAAAACTTGTCTTGACTCTTTTCCCCTTTTACGTTTGTACCTGGTTTGCCTTTTCAAACTCTACATACACAAGAGTCCATGTATTGAAATTTTTTGCAAACACAACGCTTATATGCACTATAATTTGCCATTTTACCAAAGATCCACACTATTACGAGAGATACACCCAACGTGTAAAAATAGGAACACTCCCAGCCCCTCTGTTATCTTCATCAGCCAGCGACGTCAACGGCATTACTCAAAGTACATAAAGAGGAAGGAAGCGTGAATTTATAATTGCATTGCTGATTTATTCGGCGAAGTACCCTGTTGTACAGTAGGCTTACGCGGTGTATAGTGCAAGTTGTGTTTTTGTCCAACATCCTATTCATCTCTAGACCCTCTCCTAAAATTGTACATCGGCGTGTCTGTGTAATGTAATCAATTTATTCAGGCAAGCAAACGCTTTCATCTCAAAAACTCTTTTACTTTCACTCCCAAATCATTATCGCCTTTTCACGGAATTCCCTCCTCATCACCATCCAAAGGAAGAGCTGACGACTGAGGGGAATTTCTCGGCATTATCAAGTATAGGGAAAATTTATAATGATATGCGGAAACGAACCATCCACCCAGGGTAGGTGAGGGCCAGAAGGGACACTCACGGATCCTTCTGTCGCCCAGTGAATACTTGAAAACATTTGAATAATAAATGAAAGCTGTGAAATTTCCACAAATAAGGTTGACAAACCATCATATATGCTCTTTTTATGCCTTTTTATCCCTTATATTATGATGATTAGTGTCCCCCACTCCAAAGAGAGACGTGTGCCCTTGATGTGCCACTAGAAGACAAATATTAACTGGAATGTAAAAAAGGAAACCGTAAAAGAAGAGGACAGAGAAGTCGCGTCTACAAAAGCAGAAAAGGGGAAAGCAAAAGATAAAAAACCGATGGGTACTATAATTAGAGGTTCTACATGAGCTCATTGACGACTATACTTACCTTCGCTGGAGGGCTTACGGTGATTCAGGGTAAGGTACTTTAGATGAAAAAAGAGGCATACGTTTTTATATCTAAGGTATGACCCAGAATTAATGGACCATCTGCGAAATATGTTAATATAGGCACTTTTGCGACATACGTTTTCCAAGTCCCTAAATTTGGGTAGTTTGGTAAAGAAAAGGTGTTTCGAATAAGGTACCCAGGTGAGTTGTCACATTTCCGAAAAAGAATTTCATTCATCTGTGTTTTTTCCGAGAGAAAACGTCCTTAGGGCAGTTCCGATATCAGCCATTTCCCATAAAATTATGGCTGTTACCTGATGCCCTTTTGGAGCTCGTATTTTCTCCGGTAACGGTAACACTAGCTACTTTGATTCTTAACGTTTTTTCTCCTCTCACATTCTCTTTATGACACCTATTCTGCAAAGCAGGTGGTGTAGGTTTACAGGGGCTTTGAAAGCGCTCTCTATACTTTTTGCCGGATCTCTCTCCTCCCCACGTGTTAGTGTTAGGCAGTGAAATCCACATGCATTAAATTTCTATCGCTCCTTTTTTAACTGTCGGTGGAATGGGCTGATGGTAATCTTAATTGTTGCGTGCAAGCAGCGGCAGCAACTTTTTTCTACTTTCATTTTTTCACCTTACCATCAATATGTGAGAGAAAGTAAATGGAGACATCTAGATTAGCCGCCCTATAAATGTGTATACCTGTTATATACTTTGCTCACCCAAGCAAACGAGACAGAGAGAAAAAAATGCAATATTCACTAATTATATCAGATAGGCAGGTAGGTAATAACAAGAAGGCTAATGTTCTGAGAAAAGTAAATGTGGCTTGTTTTAATGACTACCCATAAAGATTCCACAATGACCACATAATGCTCTGATGGAGTTTTGATTGAGTTATTGTTTCTTGGGCCCATTAGCTCACTACCGTTCCCTTGCTTTGTACAGCGCTTCAGACAACCGTTTCGTGATAGGTGTTGCCACAGAGTAGCAACAAGAGAATTTTCGTGTGTGCTGGGCAGGTAACGAAAAAAAGACTTGCATGCATGACGACGACGATGATGAATCTTTTATTGCATCACACTTGAGTGCTTTGCCCATAATATCCGTCGTTTCCCTCCCTGTGACACGTCAAAACTCCCCGGATTTCATTTAGATTCGTACAATATGATAATGGCCAATGAAAGGGGAAATTATTGGTCGCCTTCATTCAATCGTACATATCTGATAACATTATTATTATTACAGAGGAAAACCACCGCCCCGTGGACAGGAGAAACAACCGGTGGTTATAAGACTACTAGGAACAGATGTCACGCTGTAAGTGAAGGATAGATTTTTTTCCTTTCTGAAAACACCCCTTCCTTTCGTCCAACGTAACAATCCTTAGAGAACACTAAAGAGCAATAGAAATGACGCTGTCATTGTGTCCATCTCTCTTTCTCGACTCGCCCAACTTTACTTTTGTCTCTGGTTCCTCTCGTCCTGCCTGGTCATCTGCGTTTCTCACAGATGACTAAACAGCCAACGGAAAAAAGACATAACCATGTTGTCTCTTGTTGTCAAGGCTGTCATGTGTGAGTTTGTGCCCAGTTGATCGTAACCATAGGACTCATAATAACAACTGTACACAATACATAAAACGACAAATCCGGCCTTACTGCTCAGCTCAGCACTTTAAACACTAAACACATATACACATATCATTCTTCTCATTCCTCCATCACCGCACCGCGTCTGTTGGGGTCTTTAGAGACCCTAACTGTAATGTTATGTAAGGAGGATGATGAGAATGATGACGACTAATAAAGTGTAATGGACATGGCATGTATACACAATTGTGCAATTTGTGGCACTTTTTTTCCCTTGTCTGAGTCCCTTATAAAAATTTGCGAGGGAGTGTGAAACGGATATTACTAATAACCTCTGCTGCCAATAAAAATCAGTACTCGTTGGCTCTTCTTCCCCGTCATCGTCATGATTATAAAGTGTGTTTGTGAACGGGAAGCGCTGATGATAATGATGACGAGGGTGAGGCTGAAATAAGCAGAATAAAAAACGGCCATTTTCTCGGTATTACACCGCTTAGTCAGCAGTAGAGCTTAGAGAAAGAATTTTATGAGGAGGACGATGTTGATGATCATGTGCGTAGCGAGAAAGAGAGATGGAGTCGAAGAGAGCGAAGGGAAACATAAAGCCCATTTTCACTTCCATTATACATCCCATAATAATCTTAAAACAGCCGCTTTTTCATTCACTTATGCCAGTGTTAGTCATATTCGCCAAAAAATACGCGCTCACTGGCTTATGTTTGTCTACATGTAGGCATATATGACTAGTAGTCATGATTGAAAGACCAAGTGCGTCTACACAAAAGACTATCGCCACCCAAATAATATATCCTTCTGTTTTGGGTATTGTACCCGCCCGTGATGATGTGGTGGCAGGGCGTGTGTGTGTGTGTGTCTTTTGTTAGATTAGTATAAAAAGAACCATCATTGTCATCATCATCATCGTCTTCATCGTCGTCGTCGCGTCGTCATGATAGCTGGTGCTTCTGCTACAGATACTCGCTGTTATTCTCGCGTTTCTTTTCATGGCAATTATTTTTAATGCCTTAAAAGGATATTATTGTGAAGACGAAGAAAGGAAAGAATACCATTAAATATGCGGTTATAGTAAAGCAGCTAATGCCTGCTTTTTACCAACGCTTTGTCCGTCCATACTTGCATTGTGTATGGGGGGCATCATTCGAAAGCATTATTTTCACAATATGTGTAACTTGCCTTTTATATAAGTTTACCAACCAAATGACGGGTTTTATTCAAGAGAGAAAACTCATCATCATCATCATCATCGTTGTCGTCATCCTCCTTACCATCATTGTTCGCGTCTCTCTCTTGCACACACACACACACACACACACACAACCTTTTATTTCTTTTCGGCCGACAAAACGAGACGAATATAATGGCTAGTGGGAAATTAAAATCTATACTTTTCTCTTCCCTTCTCTCTCTCTCTCTGCCTGTTTCTTATTATTCCCTTTCCTTGAAAAGTTAGCACATTACACGCATTAAAAGTGTTTACCTTGTTATGTCATGTTCCACTACAGTACACATTATAACATTATGGCACATTTACGGCATCTTTTCTTAGGGAAATGAAGAAGGGAAAGCGGAGTAGTGGTAAAGTTTGACTGTGTATATTTATGAACTGCCCCGTTTTCCTTGGGATGATGTAAAACAGGACAGAAACGATTGTGGCAAAGTCTTTACAGCAGGGATGGGGATAATAACAGTCCTGTTTAGTCGGGTATTTGTGTACAACTTGAATAAATGACGGGGAAATAGCCATACAAAACTCATTTACGGTAAAAGGCTTTGCCTCTTTCTCTCTCTCTCGCTTGGCCCGTGACGTAGTGCGATTTTAGAAAAACTCGGGAGAAAACTAACAACAAAACCCCATGCTTTTTTCTCCCTCGTCATAAAAATAATTATATGGCTAGTTTTCTTAAAATTTACATGTGTAGGATTTAATACGATAATGTTTTTTCTTCTCTTCCTCCCTCTCTCTCTCTCGAATTCCCCATTTTACTGCTCTTTGACATGAGAGACTAGTGCCAGTGCACTCCTCTGCCACTTCACCACAACAACCGTGCAGGTTCTCCGTAAAATAAAAACTTTGAACACCAACAGCACTTTATAACACACAAACAATCTAGCAGGCACACATGTGTGTACACTGCACTCTGTAGCAAACCACCACCACCACGTCAACAATCCCCTTTTATTTTGACTGCAAAAGAGAGCCTTTCTTTTGTTTCATTTCACTTTCTATTTGTTTTCCTCGCTTTTGTGTAACAAAACCTTTGACTTTGGTCTGGCTTGCACGCGCCCGGCAACACAAATAATAATTCATCCGGAATGAAATGGAGAGAGAGAGAGAGAAAGAAAGAGGGAAAAGCCGGTTTAAAGTGGTAGTAGATCCCACAAAACATCAAATAAATTTATTTATACTTCCACCACCACACTACGACTGTTGTTATTGTTGCACAACGTTTTCCTCTCGTAAGTAAAAACCGGAGAAAATAAACTTCCCTAAATGGCAGTGGTGTTTTCTCTGCCCTTTATATGCTCGCGGTTGTTATCCTCCTCAGCAGATTGCTGATTTGTCATAGTGATGTGTATTGTGGAGTATCCACATGTGGAATATACTGCAGCATAATATTAGTTTATATGAGCTGCTGATATGACTGGGATTTAATCTCTGTATACATATTTTATAACTATTTTGGAGTACATAAATAACTAGCCTAACAAAATGTTTTTGTGCTACTATACTCTCTCTCTCCCTAAATGCAAGCTTTCACATCATTTTTATTCAACCAGGCTTTAAATTGTATGCCGTCATTCCTGATGAATTCCCTTCTTTAAGTTATGTGCTCGTTACTGCAATTTACGTAAGTTCACATGGTACGACTGAATTTGTACCAACTACACGTTTTTTCAAGCAACGTGATTGACCCTTGTGTGGTACTTTCAACTGCATCGCATCACACATGGCTGCCATGATATGGTGAAACAAAAATGGGGGAATGTGTTGTAGTACAAATGATCGAAATTTTTGATTGTCGTATAGAGGAGCACATTGGAGTTCAAAAACGAAAATGTTTTTGTTTTAGACGCAAACCCAGGAAGTGTACAAATAGTGAGGTGTCGAGAGACCAGATAGCATTTTCCGAAACAGGTTTCTCAACACGAGAGGACTTGTTTACACTACCACCTAGGTAAATATTAGCTTGTGCTCACCTTGTGCTAGTTTTCATTTTTCAAAATATCCTTTGCCTACATTTTAAGGGTCTGCGTATATACAAAAGTAGGAAGCAATTTCCCCACCGTTGCGTTTCGCTACTGTTGAGAGGGAAACTCTCCGTTTCTGAGGATGAAATTCATGCGACGAGTTTTCATCAAAATTGTTGTTTGCATCCTTAAACTAGTTTCCCGTTGCTCATCATTCTGATCATCATCTTATCGTATCATGTTATATCAACCAATTTGTATTCAAAATGCATCTTTCTCTTAAAAAACTATATAGAAAGCTTACCATCACTAAGGGAGAATTTCTCTTTCTCTCTAGACATATCTTATTTTCTCCTTGGAAAAAAATCCGTAAAAGCAACGAATTTGCGGACAAATATTTCCGCACGATGAATATTGAACGGTGGTTGTATGCGTGTGTGTGTGTCTGTCTGTATGTAGAGAGCGAATATACCCATAAAAATTCCCATTTCTCATCTCGCTACCAATAAAGCGCCCTCGTGGAAAAAACTACAAATCACCCAAAGGTTTGCGGGAAGATGAGAAACCGGATATGCACGAATGCACTTCTACCTACATGATATATTACGGCACACATTCTCTTTATGGTTTAATTTTCAAAAGATTAAGTAACTCAAAATCCTTCAAAGCTCGGCTCCATATTTCATTAGGCGCAGCGATCCTACAACGGGATACATTTTGGAATACGATACGGACCTGTAATGTAATTTGGGAGAGAACACTAGATTAGGTGGGACCCCACCAAACAACCCACCCGCCACGACTACTCACCCTCGTCGTATCACCATATAACCAATGTGATTCTCGCCCGAGTAACTTTTGCTGCAGAAAACAGGATATGTGATTACTGGAAAATCTCTTCCAGGAAATAATCTGGCAGGCTATGGGACATTCCGAAATTGAATCCTGTTTTGAAAACGGCTTCAAACCCATTACAAATTAGATGATTCTATCTAACGACCATCGGAGCAAATTGATAATTCGGAAACTTTTTTTCTTCTTCGTAAACTCCATTCCCTTGGCAAGCCTGCGGATGAATGAATTTCTATGATGAATGAAGGGTTTCTACTTTTTTCTAAAGAAAGTCTCTCTTTCCTTAGAATAGCACCTCCTTTCTTGTTGCTTATTTCTTATTTTGTTCCAATCTCCCCTTAAAAAGACTGAACTTGACGAGTTTCTCTGGAAAAAGTAAAAAACCTGCTCCCCTCTCATCCTGTTTTGCTATTCAGAGAAACTTTTGTGAACAACTTATCCTTATGTCATGCTCAAAAATTAACCCGGGCATCTTACACTTTATTTTATTCATCATTATCTTGTCTTTATGCATGTTGTCATTAATTCTTAATAACTTTTCAGAGTAGCGTAACATAATGTGTGCATATTATTATTATTATCGTTACTAGTACAGCTATCCTTCGCTGTTCCGTTCGCATTACATAAATATATTCCCAACCAGTTTCCAAAGTGGAGCATCATCATCGTCAGTTTCCTTTTTGCTGTTCTTTGTAGAGTGCACAACTTGCAAATAGGCTTTGCTCATTTTAAAAGTCTCTCTGACGAAGACTGTTTTGCCCTTCCGTAGCTGGAGCGTATCATAGCCTCTCTCTCTCCCTCTTTTGGAAAAAGAAATGGAGCAATTTACCACGATATGCATGCACTCTGTGTTGTGTGCGGTTTATTTATTATTTATGTTTACTTCTCTACAGAAATTCGTCCTATTTTTCTCCCACTCTTTATGTTCATGCACACAAGAGCCGACCGTTGAAGTGGAAGCCACGTCCTTTTTTGTCTACCACTTTTTCAAAGGGAATCCCTTAAGTACCCGTATAAAAAACCGGAGGGACTCGCTGTATCAAACACGAACTCTCTGACTCCCGCATATAGGAGTTACCAAAGGAGAGGGATAGAGAGAAAGAGAGAGACAGACAGAGGGTGTCTCTCTCTTTGAGCCAGAGAAAGGAAGATGAGTTCACGTCGAAATGTGTCTTTGAAAAATGATTATGTTCCATGTCTTCCTTTTTCTGCTGTTTTGTATCACTTTCAGAGTGGCTTTTTAATATGATCATCGTAATACCCTGCCTTGTTGCGGCGGGCTCCCCGGATAAAAAAGTGAGTACAAGGAACCACCTTCACAAAACATTCCTCTCTCTCTCTCCCTCCCTACTTTAGAAAAACTCTCTACAAGGAGGATGTAATAACATTAAACTAGAAGCACCTACACACACAGATAGACAAGAAGCTTCAAAGAACGATGCTCATGTTGACGACAACGATGCTGATAGCTGTCTTGGTCGGTTGGTTTGTCCTACATGAACTGAGAAAAGAAAAACGGCTAAAGAAAGATCATCATCTACTGATGTGTCTTCCTTTTTGTACTTTTGCTCAGTTAGTACACCAAAAACTGGAACAAGTACAAGCACCTACTTTACAGTAAGTTATATTATAGGGAGAGAGTGCGCGGCTTCCGATGCAAACACTTGAGAGAAAGAAAAGAGTGAGAGAGAGAGAAAATACGAGTATATTGGATATGTAGAGATGAAGATTATGGCAGGCTATAACTACCTGCTGAAAACAAGAAGGAGGAGGGAGAGAGCGGGAAAATGGGCCAACGACAGCAGTATCCATAATATAATCTTTAAAAAAGTAGGAGAGTACAGCTTAATAGCAAACTCGAGAGTAACGATCATGATAATGGTGGTTGCACAGTGCACGGCCAGGCAGATTGTTTCTTTCAAAAGAAACTTTAAGGAAGAGTATTATTACGATTATCATTACTATTATTTTCATTTTTATGTTGGGATTCTAAAGAATGAATCACAAAGTTGAGTGAAAGGGAAGGAGAAGAAGGGGAAAGGTTGCACAACACGCGCACGTGGATGATAAAGTGGTTTGTATCCACAATATTGCTCTTATGCCTAAAATGCACATGTCCATGTCCAATAATCATCATTTCTATACGGTTAATTGACAGAGCTGGGCATATAGATATGTGGACGACTTGATATACACGTGTATGATATATTAGGACATACAGAGAGAGAGAGAAAGCCTTCAAAGGGAAAGTACACCTCTCTCTCTCTGTGAGTGAATGAACAGAGTATTTAAAGTAATCTATGTTTTCTCTCGGCTGCTTCTTTTGAAGAGCAGCATCTCCTCTGAAGTATCCGTAATCTCACAATGACGAAGGACCCAGATTACTGGTAAAATACATGTGAAAAAGACACTACAGAGAAAAAGACAGTCTAGTTTTCCTTCACTTTCTGACAAGCTCACTCGTCGTATGAACAAGCCATTACACCAGTTAAGAAAAGCATTCGACCGTGTAGCAATAATAGAGGCATATTTTTTTATACTACCGCATACATGCCTCATATGTTCACCACCCTAATATTTTTATAGAATACAACGACCTCCGTTCCTGGAGAAAAAAAGTATCCTCGTCAACGGTCACAATAATGATGGCACCACAGTGCTACATATATATGACCCAGGTTCCTATACCGCCGTTCCTGTAAGATATGTGCATTTATAACCACCAAACTAAAAAATTCTTCTCTATCCTCCTTTCTTTCTTCCTCCCTGAATAATACATAATCTGTGTAATAATAACGTACAAGGGAGAATGTTCAAGTTGCCTGGTTATACAGATATGGATATGAATGTACAATGCTGCCTATACTTACGAGTAAGAGCATCTTGAGCTAACGCTATGATCTTGTAAGTACAATCATTCCTCGTTCAAAGCATTTATAAATGCCAAGACCGGAGAAAAAAGATTTTAGATAGGGACCGGGACCAATTTGTCACACCTTGTCACGCAAAATTCCATTATACCAACCGTGTTTATAGGTATAGTTGTATGTAAGTTTAAAAACATAAATTGAGAGCGACCAGTTAGAAGGAGTCACCAGACTCTCGGCAGGACACATGCTGCTAAAATATAAGTTGGCATGCGAGCGTATACAAGGGTCCCTATACAAAGTACTTCCTCTCTCTCGTTTGCGATCATCTTCATCAGGATGATGATAAGCATTTGCAACAACAACCACACTATTTCTTGAGACAGCAGACGGGGAATACAGAAAAGGTAGCAGGAATAAACAAATGCTGAAGATAAAGAAAGGACGGAGAAGGGAAACAATTCAAGGAGAAAGGGGTGACGTAAAAAGTTTGCTTTTTTCACTTTTTCCAACTTGTTCTTTTTCAATGCTTTGCCTCCAACCTTAATCTAAGGATATATGACCTCAATATAATGACAAGCCACATGCGTGGTCGGTGTGTGGAAAGGTTTTTAAATTTTTTTGGACTGACTGAGGTTTAAGAAGGCTTATGCTAGAGTAAAATGCATAGTGTGTGTACCAGTTGACGTATATTAGTTTGACGACGGAACAGAAGAAACGGAAAGAAAGAGGGGATTGGAACTTTTTGGTGTGATGTTAAGCATCATTGTCGCACATTTTTTATCCTAACATTTTCTTGCGAAAAGTAGTTGTGCCGGAAAGTAAATACGTAAGTAGAGCTGGATGACTGGAAGTGAAAGGTTATTCACGCACAGGCAACTCCACTGCAAAGCACGTTCGTCATAACACCGTTGTTGGAACAGTCGCAACGCAATCCAATACTACCAATAGAAATGTGGTTTTTACGTATTTATGCATTTTATATGCATGCATAGTTTACCAGCTGCATTCAGTTTCAAAGAGAATTTGCAAGCCACTCAATAGCACAAACGACTGAATTATATCAAATTAAAGCATTAATTTTATTTTCCAGTTGGTAGCTTACCATCGTTGGTTGTTTGTTGAGGGAGCAGCAATTGATAAAGCAGTTAGCGAGGAAAAAAGTATATATTTCATGTACAAGTATTATGATAATATTTGGTCTTAGCACGTCTCATATTTTGTGCTGACGTGTTTCAAGTTGCTACAAAATGAAGGCATATGATTCATTTGTCGATCCGACGGATAATTTAGTTATCACTTTAGTTATTTATTTGTATGTTGGTACTATATTATATTTTTAAATTTTATTTCAGAACTACAACCCTGTAATGATAATCCTTAAGCATGTACTTCTTGGGAAACTATTCTACTACAGCTCTTGACTTATTTGATTATTCTTATGCTTTCATCGTCTTTCATATATATTGAAGAAAGGATGAATGAAATGAAAATGAATCTAAACTATGCAGGAAGGACTTAGCTTGATCTAAAATTACATGGATTTTTACAAAACCTACAGGTACAACATTTGCTTCATTTTGATAAGGTATTTTGAGCATTTCATATTTATTAATTAAAAAGTATTGTCCTAAAATAGAAACTTTTTTTTACAGCTTAGTTATATGTGAAACATTTTCCTGCTTTAAATGCAATACTGAAGTCCTTATTCTTTGTGTCAACTTCAACTGTCTGTTAGTGTCATACGACTTAGCAAGGCAGGTTTAAAAATTTAAGAATCGTAAACCGATTTCCTTCGCATTTGCACATGCATGTCATAAAATTTATGATCAAAGATGGTTATATAGATAATTTAGTTTAGTATAATTCTTATTTTGTAATTCTTTTTGCAGCAACGGAAATACATCAATTAGTACAAGTCTTCAGCAATGTGCAATGTGCTTCTGTCATGCCTCAACATTTTTAGGCTTTCTCTCGCTCCCGCTGGATTCGATTCAAATCCCTTTTGTTAATTTTCTGTCATTTTCCCGACCTCGCCAAATTTTTATACTGACGACATCGTCCAGTTCCGCCCAACGTGGCTTAGGGAAAGGTATATATGCCTTCCTTTACCCTTCCTTTCATTCGCAGACGGACTGTCTCATTTCGCTTTCGCTTACACCCAACTGTGTACTTCCCTCTCACTCTCTAAAGTGTTTCACTTACTTATTGTCCCTTCTTAAAAATGAGACCTCCTTGAAAATTACAAAGTGGCGCTGTCATAAGACCGACAGAGGAATTCATCTTGAGCAAAGTTAAGCAGTCGAAAAGTTCTCCCTTCCAAAAAGTAAGCTATACGATGTAATGTACACTTTAACTACTCTCTCCTCTACACAACAAAGCAAAGTCTTAACTCGGGTCAGTATTTTTTATACGGCGGAAATAAAAACGCGTACATGGAAAAGACACCAACAGACATGGAGAGATTCGAAAGAGACTTTCCCTTTGGTCATCATGTTCTAGCCTCTCTATCTCTCGGCATTTTAGCTTCGCAAAAGTTTATTTTGTCCACACGCACTATTTATAGAAGAGGCTCCTATAGGAAGAGATTTTCACTTCACGTGAAAACGTGAGCACTTTCTTTGCTCTGTCAGCTACATTTTACACGTTAGTTGTGTGTCTGTAGATAACCCTGTGACGAGGAAAAGTGAAGAGTCCGGAAAATTTTTTCTTCCATGCGGGAGTGCGTGTGTGTGCGCTTCGTGAACTCCTTAAAATAAACTTTACTTTGTCTGTTTAGTTTTCCTGCCGGACTACATCACATTTTTACTCTCCCCCGGAATATGGCCTTGTTATCTCAGTGTAGTATTTTTTTACTAAGGACACTGACACTACAAAATGTGCCGCCACTGCCGTTTTGGTTCCTCCGGTAAGTGGGCAGAGGCAGAACAGGTCGACGGAACACTTGCATAAAATATGTTTAAAGCTCCCACATTTTAAGCCTGGGTCCTTCATATCTTTACGACGGAAGTACATATCGCTGGGAAAAAACTTGGTCTGTACACGTGTGCTTACAAACCAAAGGAAAAAATGACTTTAGTTCCTATTCACATTTCCTTCTAGGAAACGTTGACAATATACAAAAGAGAAAAATATATCCATCTTTTTCTGCGAACGTGTAAAATATGTCTACCTCGTTTCCTTTAAGGATCTTCCCAATAACCTGTGTCATGGGGTCGGGTATAAGGCAGCATACGGACGGAGTTCTAAAATAAAACTTCCTAAATATACCAGCACGCCTTTCCTAACATCGGAGCTCCGAGCTGCATATACGCACTGCGTGAAATAAGGATCATTTTGGATATTTTTACATGTTTTCAGCGCCTTGGAAATTTTCACCCGGGTTCGAAAATTGGGCTGAAGAATTTTCACCCAAATCACAAGAAACGGTGTCACAATGGTATTATTACTTAATGCAGTCACCAGAAAGGGAAATGTATGATCTAATAAAGTAGGTAGGGATCAGCGTAATGTGGATTGTGTACGACGACGACCACCACCACCATGGTATTGTCATCATAAGAACAGTTGTAATGCCCTTCCAGTAATACGTAAGTACTCAGCCCCTGCTATATAGAATTCTGGCTCTGGTATATTCACGATAGAGAGAGGTAATACTAACAAGACCGAAAAGAGCTTAGTTGGCAGCTTTAAAAACTTAAAATTACTACTACGCACACACAAATGTACTACGTGCAGTCACAATCGCAGGAACAGCTGCCGTTCTGCTGGTGAATCAAGGGGAGAAAGATAGGTAGGTATTACATTTAGGAGGACCACAAACTGATAGTGGAAATGCTGGAAAACGTGCGAGAGGATAAAAATTATTATATTGTATAGTCATATTAGTTATTTATGGGATTAAGGTACATTTTTCCTACTACCATCGCATATGCACCATTGGTGGCAGGAGGAGCATCAAAATATTATACTTTATTATGGGTGTGCATCATGCAAAAAAATCTGTCCAATTCCACCAGATTCTCTAAAAGCCTAAAGCTGGAACTGGATCAAGCAATAAATGTTGGCGAAAAATAAGATTTACAACGGGGCAGCTAGCTGGATGATAAAAAAGTGGGAAAGTAGGTATCTGGAACGTCTGCACGGTACCCCAACCGTTAGATACCCAGGGCGACCGAACTTCTTGTTTTAAGCAGGGAACTTTAATTCAGTATTTTTACGATATATAGGTGCAATTTTGCCATATTATAATTTCCAATTTATTAGGTGACAGGACGTTCCAGTATTTTACAAAAATATCACCTGGGTCATTGTTTGAAAAAATGTGGCCATCTTTCTTCTCCGTTGGTAGATCCCTGAACCTTGAGAGTTGCAGGGAGAAAAAAAAACAAAAAATGTCAGCGAGTTCTAAAGAAATGGGCAGGCGACACATTATTTTAACACAGATTTTCGTTGCAGCTTCACATGTGCACACTTCCTTTTTCACCAACCTGTCTGACGGGAAAGGTCACAGAGGGAAGCAATTTGAAATGAAAGGAAGGATGTATTAAAATATTATATAAACGAGATGACATACTGTTAGATGGAATGTTGTAGGCTACACAATGGCAAGTAGGGTTTACGTAGAATCAAAATTTAACTATTTAAACATACTCTATTATTCAAAGGGAAAACAACAAAATGCTTTCTTAGACTTCTTCTTACTTCCAGTATGTTTTCTCGTTTATTTTTGTCAAGAGTGCGGGGGTGGCGTAGGTGGCTTTAAAATATTCACCTTTGCCAACAAAATTGTTATCTTGTTTAATACTTTTGAGAAAACTTTTCCACTTCCATGATTTCTCGAGGAACAAGCTAATAAGGTAAGCATTCTACTATTAGCGATAGGAAAAGACTCCTATATAATATTAATTCAGATAATCTATTCATTCCTCAATGTATTTCCATTAAACACCAAAACACACTTTTCTCTCTTTCTCCCCCAGCAGAAGCAGAGAACCGTCCAGCAAAACATTACTACCTGACTGGAACTTTCTCTCTCTACACACACATGCTTTCTCCTTTTAAAAGGAACAATAAGCAGCAGGCGTGCTGATTATCAAGGTCATTTCTTGAACCAACATTATCATCATCCACACATCGTTCCCGCCACAATAAATTTTCCCTGGAATGTGCAAGAAAAAGTACTTACAATAATGTTTTTTATCACACCGTATATAAACGTCCCATTTTATTCCAGACTCTACCGTCATCGTCGTCACAGCAATTTTTCAAACAATTCGTGCAGTCTCAGCTTCTACGCAATTTTTTGCACACCATCATCATCATCATGTTCATCATATAACCCTTTCGGAATTTTTGAGAAAGCAAAGTTATGTAGATAATGATAAGGATGACTACACGAGCGACTGCCTCATTCTGAGGGAGTACAACCCGTCCTCGTATACCCAACTCCCGCGCCCGGTTTTAAAGACAGCATTAAAATGTACGTGATAATAAAGAAACGGCTATAATAATAATAATGTATTCCGTAATAATTTTTCCGAATGAGCAAATGAAGACTAAAGCACGCCGACGAGAAGACGACGAAAAGAATTCTCGCAAATTTTTACATCCTTTTTTTCTTCATCGAGTCACTTTTCGCCTTATTTTTCTCTCCCTCCTTTTATTTTCTCCCTTGTGCCTCACCGAATACGACGTTGCCTCTTTTTTCTGGCTGGCTTGCCTGCTTACATGTTTCACAAGTACGCCGTATATTGAAGGGAAACGAAGCATAACCCAGTTCACTAGATATTTTTTTCTGGTGTCGCTTCGCTCCATATGTGTCCTCCTTCCCAAGTTCCTCCGTCGTCGTCGCCCCTCTTTTTCTCTCTCTCTCTATGCCTTTTTCTTTTTAAGTACACCGACTTATTTTCCCCCTTTTGCCTTTTCCTCTCAATTTTAATGTGAGCAGATTTTCAATGCGCACTTACTTTTTTTCTCTCTCGAATGACATGTAGTTTGGTATTGTCGTCGGATGAGAAACAGAGAGGGAGAGAGACTTTATAAAAGAAGCTACCCGTCGAATAGGTCTTTATTTTTCTCCGATTCACCCGACTTTCTTCATGGAATGACGATGGGAACATCCTTAAAAATGTTTTTAAAAGAAAAAAGTCCTACATGGAGACAACGCAAATATAGGGAGAACTGGGGGAAAATAAAGGAGCCCAGGGAAATGGGATGAGGAAGAATATAATACACAAAAATAGTCAAGGAGAGAGAATAAAAGAGAGAGAAAAATCCGGCTGTACACCAGTCATATTACCGTGTAAAAACCTTTCTTGTGTATAAAACTGGCACAAACATTCGGGCACACGTACACAATTTTTTGGTACTTTTCTCTTGGTTTTGCACCATGAAAAAAAAACGAAAGAGAAAAATATGTAGAACTTTATGATGACTAGTGACTTTGGTGGGGTTGGAATGCATTAAGTATCTCCAATGCCACTTACTTTCTCTTTTTTCTCTTTCCTCGTCGTCTACTTACTACCCAGTTTCTTTACTAACCCTTTGCTCTCTCCTTTTCTCTCTCTCTCTCATTTTATTATTTTTCTCCTCGCCGCGTTCCCATTGTAAAAATGCAATACAGTACGTGCTTCCTTTACACCGTTGTTCCACCACCTATCCAAATGTCACCTCCATGTTTGTTAGAGTCCCATTCCAACAGGAGTCCGCGGTGGTGGTATACAATTTTTCTTGCTACGACACGTCGCTACACAATGATCTTTGAAGTTTTAGTCTATATGTCTGTTGTATAAAACACTCACTAAGAAAAGCAGACAAGAGGCACTCTCTGATTTTCTGGATAACTGTCAACATATAAGCATTTTCAACAAATTTATCTCTCCTTTGCAAATTCATAAAAGAAATGTGGTCCCTTTGGCAACCTACTTACTTGTACAACCGCGAGAGTACTTACTATATAGCTTTTATAAAAATTGTTTTTCTTTCCTTTCCTGTTTCCTTCCGTCTTTTACCAGGCACATTGTACCTTGATGTGTATCTTCCGGCATAGACGAGAAAAAATGAGCACATTATATGCCATTTTCCATTTGAATGTTTACTTTTACTTCATCTGTCATTCTGGATAAGGCGAATTATGAATAGGTACTGAAGAATGTCTGCGGAGAAAATTTTTGATCTGGCAAACGGTCATTCTATCTATCTGCCCGTGGAAATCTCTTTATGGGTGGCTTCCTCCAAAAAAGGGCAATCCTTTGGGAAAACGACAAGCCCTTCAATATAACTCATTGCTATTTTAACGGTCTGTTGGTCATCTGGGATCAGAGTACTCTACGTTTGGGTTGCAGATGGCATATTTAGGTATATTGTATTCATTGAACTTCATCTCTCGCCATCTATCATAAGTGAAGCTTGTTACGAATTTACAAATAGGAAAAGGAATGTACAACGTGTAGTGTAGAATATGTACACCGGTAATGGTAATGTACAATTTGGAAGGAAGCGAAAGACTTTCAGCGATTGTAAGGTTTTCAAAGGGTAAAGAAAGAAAGAATTGCCTAGTACTAAATCTTACTGTATAAAACTCCTATTTTGTCACATCAACTCCTCCCACTGTTTCAGTCGAAGAACAACGTGTGATAGCACATTGGAAAGTCCAATCAAAGTAAATGTGCAATAGCATCTTTGTAAAAGAAAACAGGTAGCGCAAAAAATCTGTAATGGTATAGAAATGGAAGATGCGATATGCTTATGGTTCTGAAGAAAACAAATTGTTCAAAAAATCAATTGGATAAATTTCAATTGGATAAACCATCCCTAATTCACAGCTGAAACAAGTTTCCACTTTAAAATACTCCTGGGGTCATAATGGTCAACCAATTCCAGTCAAATTTGGTACATATGTTTGACGTCCTGAGATGTATTATTGTACCAAATTTGAAACCCAATTGGCATGCAAAAATTAAAGTTAATGTTTCTGCGGCAAGGGGGTACCACAGACAACCTGTTTACATATGTTTGTATAGCCTTGAATAAAATAAGTCGATTGCAAAAAAACCGATCTCCGGGCTACTAGTTTTAACTAATTCACTAACGATTGGTCCTATGTTTAAAGAAAATGCGTCAGTCGTTTTTCTACCAGTACCCTTGACGTAACAAAATGAGTTACAGCATACAATTTAATTTTTTTACAATGATAAAAATAATAATTAGTACTTACCCAGAATTATTTTCATTAATAACAATATAACATATATTAATTTAAATTCAACATGTATTTTATGGAGAACAGGTCCCCGTCTAGCTGTGCTAGATACACTAGGGTTAAAGTTTAAAAAAAATTAAAAGTCTTAAAGCCCCAATTTTTTTATAACAATGGGAAATTTTTGAACGGAATGTTTCGATAAACGCTAAAACAAATGAATACGACTCTACGATAAAATACGGAGAAAGACACACAATTACTCTGTTCTGTAAAATATTTTGGGTGTTTCTTTTGTGTGAGCGTTGCTGATAATAAATAAGCCGAGAAGATTCTAGTACTTCCCTTTCGTTTACGAAGAACTTATAGCAAGTGGCTGAAGAAAAAAACAAAGGAAATCAGGACCCGCCAGATTTAAGTATTTATGTTCCTTTCCATTTTTAAAAGTGAGTGTGTGTGTCTTGACGTTAATGCTTACTCTGAAAAGATCGCCTTTCCGCTTATCTTCACCTTCCACGCGCTATATAACATGTAAAGAATTTGTAGGCGGCACCTTCTCTTGGGAGCCCCTCTCCTTTTGATGCTATTTCGACAATAAATATCAGTTAAATTATGAATGGATGCATGCATGCAAGTGAGCTTACGGTTTAAAAACAGAAAACGGAAAAAGAAAGAAAGGGGAAAAGTTTCCCCTCCCAAAAAAACAACCCACCCCATTATAATGTTCGTCATACCCCAGAAATTACGAGCAGTTGAAATTTTTCCCTTCTTTTCAAAACTGCTTCTGTTTTACTAGCTGCACCTATTACCACAACCTGGTTGGTGAAAACAGTGTAAATATTATAAAAAAGCCCTACAGTCATATACACAATTGTTGGCCCCACCGCCAAATTTACGAGGAAAGTCTTTTAAGCTACCTTCTTGCCTTTCATTTTCTTTTCTCACACGAAAGAGAAAGAACGCCAACAAACAAAGAGAATAATGTTGCTTGTAGCATGTTTTACATCTTCGTACTTCTCTTGCTCCTGTTCATGTAACATCTTTTCCAGCACGCGTGCTGTATTTCCGATGAGCTTGATTGCAGCGACCTTGAAACTATTTAACAAAATGGATACTTTCAGGGAACTCATTATTACTACCGCACAAGCACACGTAGATGTCTGTGTTTATGTCTGCCATCAACACCTACTGGCGGCGAGAGTCTTTTAATCCAGAGGAATAGTAGCAGAGTGCTGCTGCACGTCTCTTCATTTGCAGGATTTCTCCAGATTTTTTAAAGAGTGTTGCCGCTTTACTCATTCCCTGCTGCCGTCGATATTTTGGTAATGAGTTCTGACCTACATTTTCATCAAGTCCAACCAACTGCATTCTCTTGAAGGAAACCTTCTTCTCTCTGGTTTACACTCTGGTGCGCTTGTACAAGGGTAAATAAGGCAAAAAGGCAGGCGAAGGTAGATTACTGTGATAGAATCTAAATGTGAAAGTTTAAGGGACGTGTCTAATAAAATAATGTGGGATGCATCCAGCCAACCAAAGTATTAAGACACACACACACATACACACGATGGCTGGAATGGTAATACTACACATTTTGTTGTTTCATAGGCAGATATACATGTGTGTAGTAGTTAGAGAAAGAATGTTTATAATTTAGATATGCATGTGTATCTGTTTGCGTGAAGGACTTAAAAATCGAATGTGTTTATAGTAATGTTACAACAGCAAATTGCATTCTTTCCGCTCTGTACGAAAATGAGTATTTTATCAAGAGGAACGGCGCAGATAGGAGACAGAGAGAGAGAGAGAGAGAGAGAGAGAAAGCAGCCCTTTGGTGAACAAAAGGAAAGTCGACAATTTGCCTTGAAAGAGACAGGCAGATGAGAAAATATTTTATATTCCACGAACAACTAACACAATGTATGCTACCATTACCGGAGATGAAAAGGGGAAGCATGTGACGACGGGGAGGGGGAAGAAAAAAGAATTGTGCTATCTATCTACGAGTTCTACAAAAATGTATTCTAAAAAGGTTTGGGGAAATACATTAAGGTAGTTAATGACTCGAAACAATGCAAATTTTTGTGCACAACCTTTGACATCATAGGATCACGTTGTTGGACTGTTGTTCCTATTTCCACTTCATGGGAGTTCCGTAAAAAATAGTAAAAAACAGTCAAACACATGCACTTGTTGTTACTGTGTTACAGTTATGAGGGTTTTGTCAATCGAGAATAAAATTGCCTTTTTTGCTCTTTTTCACCTTCTCAAAGAAATATCCTGCTCTAGTTTCTCCAGCCGGTTACTGTTTTTTATGAGTTTTTCGCGGGATCATTTGTTCTGCTCAGAGTAGCGGCACGTGGAATGCAGCCAAAATGCACGTATACCCTCATCATCAATTCAATCACCAAATCATCACTGTGCAACCCACTCAAGTGAAAAGTAATACTGAAAAAATTACATGATCTTTTTCCATGAAACAATTAATTTATGGACGAGTTATTCCGAACAGGAAATTATCTCTAAACTAAAATGTTTTTTTATTTATAAAGATATGCTAAAACAGCAAAAAAATCCTTGAAATTTGCTCATACTTTTTTTCTTCGACATTTTATCCCATTTTCCTGTTCTATTTAAGAAGGAAGGACTTTATTAAACCGGAAACAAAAATAACGATGTAATGAACTAACAGTTAGTTTTTCAAGTTCTCATTCCATGATAAATTTTCATGAAGGTTAATAATAAATGAATTAACAGCAGCAATGTGAAAGATAGTTTTACTTTTATGAAACACAAGATTCAGAACTGCGACCTGCGTGCATCACCGTATCTTCATATGAATACACAACATACGAAAACTGATGCTAAAGCACAAAAGGCAATAATAAAAATTGCGATAAAAATACAGGTTGTCCGGTAAATATTACACCACGAATATTACAATATTTTTGTTGACAACGGCGTATTTGTAATTCCTTTCCAAGCTATGCGTTCTAATCTTTATTTTAAAATTTTAAGATTTAATTTTTCTTTTGTGCTCGGTAGAATATTTATGGAAGACAGCAAAACTTCTAACAATGAAACCTACAGAAGATATTTTTACTAGTATATCATCTACAAACTATATAGTTCATAGAAAGTTTGGTTCTAAATTTACCACGATGGTTCTCCTTAGATAATATGTGTTCGTAAAGTTGACTATGGTCACCTTGTAAACATGCTATATATAGGATCAACCACACATTTTTTTCCACACAGATTTTTTCCTTCTTTGTCCTTCATCGACTGGTGTCCAATTGCCAATTCGCCAGATAAGTCCACTGGAACATGAAAGGAAGATTTGGAAAAGTGGAAGACATGCTATATGCAGGAATGAAAACGACCGTACTGGTACTATTTTTAAAAAAGAGAAGAAACGACTTAGATACACTCTTATATTTTTGGAGTCCTCCTCCTCTTTATATTTACAGTCTCCTTATCCGTTGATTTAAACCGTGATGTGCGTTCCAGAAGAAGGAACTGGAAAAAAGATTGACATTGTCGCTGGACTATAGCGATAACATTTTGTCAAAATGTAATAGCATTACGCCACTTCTAAAAATGCATCCTTTCGTTGAATTACACTCTGTTCAGCTGTTTCATTTTTCAAAAATACAAAAACTGGTACAAAAATGAAAGGAAACAGTTTCCAGAAAAATGTGAAAACTGTCTTTCCCATCCATCCATTCCTACAGATATATACGCATACATATATCCAGATTGCGAATAATATGTACGTAAATATTTGAACGTTTGCACATACGAGCGTGGGCGATATATTAATCCAGTATACACAATGAGATACGAAAATGTATATAAAATATTATCATCAGAGAAAACACAAGGAAGTAAACTTTTTACTTTCTCTCTCTCTCTCTCTCTCTCGCTTTCACTCTATGCTCAACTCGTTTGTGGAGAACTAGATCATAATGGTTCGTTTCACTTGGTTGTACACTTCACTTTACTGTTCGTTCCTCTTGTCTTCCTCTTGGCTTTCACTTTCCTTCACGGCCAGTGAGAGTAAAAGCTTCTTTTTTCTTTAAACAAAGAAGAACAAGAAATATGTCGAAGGGCCCAAAAAAGAGGGAAAGACTTATAGGCACAAACGTTCAATAATACGACGCGGTACTTTACTATATATACCACAACAGAAGCATAGAAACACACACACATACACACACATAGACACGTCAGCGAAAGAAGGGAAAGAGATAGAAAGAAAAAGAAACAAAATCTTTCATCCTGATGGGACCTCTCTTTTTCCTCTCAAACAAATATATATTATCGGGTGTACAGGAGAGGTATATGTGTCTTCCCATTTCCTTACAGCGCGATTACCTAAGGTATATAGACACAAAAATGGTAATACCATTCTCTGCAGAACAACGCGGTTGTATTTTTTCTGAAGAAAAATTCAACTTTTTAGAGACTAATATTGCACACCATCAGTGTATGCCGTATATACTCTAATAAGTGAGGGTCCTAAAATTATTTGAAATGCTGCTTGGTTTATTCTCCAGCTTACTAGGTTATGGACGCTAGAAATAAGGACCCGGTCAATATTACGGATTTTACGGTATGTCTCTTATTGTGAGACTGGTGCTTTCAATGTTGCTCACGTGTGTCCATATACTTCATTCAATTCATGTAATAAGATTATATGTGCGCACGAAAAACAAAGCACAAAGAAAACCCCTATCTAGTGACTTTTTCTCGTTAGAAGCCGTCAAATCGACGTGGGTGCTTCCCTCTGCCTTTTCCTCGCATTTTAAGCCGGAATGTGGTTGGATGTGACCTCCTTATCTCTCTGGGCATTTTGTAAAGAAAAATAACCCGCTTTGGAATCGAAAACCAATTCACCAATCTATTTGTAAAAGTATCTCACTGCATTATATTTTTGCTGATGGTCTTGCCTTCCAGGAATGCATTCTTTCTTCCCGATAAAACGGAAGTGGTAAATGACAGAAGGATGGAAAGGAACCAAGAGGAGAAAATGGGAGGAGACTATTTATCTTAAGTATAACTAGTTTTAAAAGAGGATAACTGCAGTCGTTGCTGCTATTGAAAACAGGGCGGGTAAAACACTGAAAAATTCGAAGAAGCGGTTTTGAAAATCGCTGATACTGACAAGTTGGAAAATTGGGATGTTGCATCTGCACACACAATGAACCACCAGCAGGTACTTTGGGGAGATTACAAAGTTGTAGATGTGGATGTGAGTCACTTGGCGGAGTGCACCGGATATGTTTGTCTTTGATCTTCCAAAACATGCCAAATAAATGTATTCTTTTGCTCTTACAACACATCAACAATTCTACGTTACTTGTACAGTTGAGTTTGGAACAAAGAGTAAATTTAACGTATGTTCAAAATGGTAGATGGTAGATTAGTGCACACACTAATGGTTATTAGTTATCAGCTTAACTATTGAAGTTTGCGTTGGAGTACAGATTAAAGGTTAAAATTAAAAGGCAACAGGTATTAACGTTAGTAATAAGCCGATTTTAAGTACATGCTCATGTGCAAACAAATAAAGTATGTGGTAAAAAGTATTAGTGGGTTTTATGTAGCGTATTTCGTATAGTCGTATAGCTATAGCTATACATACAGATGGGAGAAAGAAATGACAGTTATTTGTAAGGTTGTATTCAATATTTATAGGTCATATTTGTATGTGTACGGCATTCCTGTCAATCCTGTGGGTGGGTAATGACGGCCTGGATTCTCTATCGTTGTTGACGTAAAAATGAAAGTGTGCTTTGCTTTTCGTGATCATTCTCTGTAACCCGTCTTGTGTGCTTATATTTGTACTTTCACTTTTGAAACGTACAAAACATTGGAATCTATCTTAAATTAGCATTGAAATTAACATGTACAAATTGTAAATGAATGGACAAATTGGCTAAAATCAGGGTAAATGCAGAGCGTATGCGTTTGCGTAATTATCATACAAGACCATTAGAGAAAAAATACCTATTAATCCCGTATTTTAACGGATTGTATCCATCATAGACGATATGTTTAGCCGGGCAATAGCAAAATTACTAAAGGATTCCCTTTAGTAATTTAGGATAGAGTCATAGAAAATGACTCTATATATATAGGATATACCCATAATAATCCAGTAAGCTGGTAATTATGCAGACACGCTTATAATTTATGCTGAAAACATTGATTATCCAATGCATAAATAGCACCAAGCTGATCGCAGAAATTAAATACAAAATTCATGTTAAAATCACAAAACCAGAGACCTATTGGCAAAGCCATATTGCATAAGCTTAATTTATTATTTAAAGCGATTCGAACCAATAATAAATGACACTTGAATGACGCTTGAATAATATAAAAGAACTGAATAAATGTCATACATTTTAACCGTAAAGCCAAAATAATTAATTACGATCAATTTTGCTGTCACATTAAGTCATAATCTTGATAAATATCTATATAATGCCTAATATGTAGTAGAGCGGCTTTCTTTGATATATACACATTATTCCACACCTGGAATCTAGATTTTCAAGCATGAATAAATAACATCAGCATACATTGTAGAAACACTTTAATTGCATGCACGAAACTTGGCTCATTTCATGCAAATACCAGTAAAAAAAGGATGAATAGAACTGTTTGTAAACGTTGCGTCAAACCATTTTTCTACTTTCCCCAACTCACGAAACTTTTTGTAAATAAAAGATTGTTTTTACTAGAAAACGGTAAAGTCATATTGCATTTGGCTATATTTTCCTTTCTATAAATTGTCTGACTTCATAAAAATACAATCTTTTCTGAATACAAAATCATTCTCTAGTAACGGCAATATTATCGATGCATATGTCTGTCGCCTTGATACGTCGGCACTTATTAATAATCGAAAACAACAGCGCATTAACAAAATTAAAACAAAGGCGGCGCCTACTATAGACTTGTCCCAGACTGTATAGTTGCTATTCAAAAGGAACTGCCTGCCGCGAACCACGAGGCAAATCGGCTAAAGCGACAAACCAATTTCTGAAACAATACCCAAATACGTGTTCTTGGATACCACATTCCCTGTACACAATAAGAACCTATTTAACATGGAATTTAAGGTCGTCATGTATTGTGTTTTGTTGGATTTTGGCGCCCAAATGATGGCGATTGCCGAGTTGGTAAAGAAACAAAAGTATTTTCAAATTTATTTTAAATACCCAAATTATACGCTACGTTCAAATAGAAGTAGAGGTAATTTTATTATACATATCTCTCTCTTTTACGCCAACAAAGAAACATTTGCTGTTATACAAGCGAACGGGAACGGTTCTTTGGATAAAGAGAGAAAGAGAGAGAAATACAACCTAGTCAAGCATCATATGTCTCTGTAAAAAAGCCTCTTGTTTCTCTTCTCCACTTGCTTCCTGCTCACTACTTCTTGTTCGTTCTGAACGTTCTGAAACCTTTTTTGTAGGAACGAGTGGGAGAGAAATAAGCAAGAAAAGAATAAGAGGGGGACCACTATAAACGCAACTGCGCCTCAGCATTGAGCGAAAGAGCCGTTTTTATGGTTACATCTGCTCTCGTTTACTTGTCTTTTGTGACTGCACGAAAGCGAACAGTATGCAGACTGTAAACTGAAGCTCGCATCGTTGGTGATGGCATTGGCATGCAACCGAGAGAGAAGCTTGTGGAGAACTCACACATGCACAAACACACACACACACACAGAACGACGAACGAGAGAGAACCTTTTTCTTCTTTTTGGAGTTTATTCTGAGACAAGTTGGCTGGTCACATTCAGTTTCCTACCGTCACTCGTGAAGTAAGCACCCACACACACCCACATTCGCGCTGCTCGGCGTTTGTAAAATATCTTGTCTGAGAAAAGTTTTATCCTGGAAATAATTTCTCTTTCAGTTCTCTTTGTGCAAAGTACGGCACTACGTTTGTAAAAAAAAGTTTATTTCAGTCGTCCATACTATACTTTGGACAGCGGTGACCGGGAAATACCCGAAAATACTATCTGGGTGTACCGGTTTAATGAAGAAAATTACAAAAAAAATTCTTTTCAAGTTCTTTTGTAAACATTAAATAAGAAATTGTAGAAAGGTGAGCGTGTTCCGTTCATGTAGCACTAAGAGTGTATATTTGGCTTTGGATTGTTGACCCAGCGTCACAATAGATTTTTCGCAGTAATCATTTTCGGGAGAAAAGAGGATTGCTGTTGATAAGCTGGGCAGGAGAACAAAAAAGAAGATACTTACATGCAGGGAAGAAAAGGAGAAATAAATAAAAGGAAAACCTTCTTGTGACCCACTTCCTTTAGCAGTGTACCTGCAGCGGCGTTTTATTTCAAAAGGAAAGATATATTGACCACTGGCCTATTATTTTTAGTCAAACCCTCCTTAAATTATGTGACTTTGTGGTAATCAAAAACCTTAACACCAAAAAACAAACAGCCGCTTTTTGTGTCACTTTTGGCGCCAGTTGGATTTTGTAGCGTTGTGCCAGCAGTGAGCTGGTTTTCTTCGGGAAAAAATTCCCTTTGTGTGTTTTTCTGGTGTACCGATTCTCTCTACCGTAATTGTGCTCTGTTGTCGTCATACGTTGCTGCTATCAGCTTTCCATCGAAATTTTATCTGGTTGACGGATCAGCATTTTCTCTCCTATTACCCGGGTGTTGACTTTCCCGTTAACGTTGTGTGGAGAGTAAAAAGTAAAGTAGAGAGAAAAAACAGGAGACGAGTTGACACATTACCCTTGTTTTTGTTTTTCCCCTCTTGTTTTGTGAAATAAAACAATTTATCGGTGCAACAACGCATTTACGCTCTTCTTATTTTTCTGCGGGTGTGCCCACCGGAAATGCTTTGTCATCGTCATATTACTCTCGTTGAAAACAAACCGGTCAAAAACTGAAAACGTGTGAAAACCTCCCAAACTATCAAATTCTTTCCTCTTGTACTTTCACTTGAAAACATACGTGTTTTCCCGAGGTTGCTACTTGAAACTTTGGCTCCCAAATACCACTTTTTCCTTTGACCAGGGAAAATTTCCCTCCGAATTTCTCCTGTAACATCGTGTGGCCATATCGTGACTCAGATGACTACACTGTGGGTCAAATACTTAAGTGTATATGTGTGTAACTCAAGCTAAACTCTAGTAAGAAACCGCAACACCGGTGCATTACCCTGTACAATTTTACCTGAAGCTGTTGGTTTGGTGAAAAGTGAGACACTCCCGTCAATCCAACAACTGAGCTGCTCAACTTCTAACTCTGCGTTTGTTATTTTTGGACAAAAGTAAGCAGCGTCAAAGTCTGTTATGTAGACAAACTTCCAAAAACTGTTTCCGGGAAACCAGAAAATTCAAAATATCATCTACAGAGGAAATTTTGTGTCATATTTTTCCCTGTTTCTCCCGGTCTGTCGTACAGTTCGTTTTAAATCAGAAAATAGATAGGATCCCTTTCCCCAGAGAAATAAGCCCCACAATTTCATCCAGCTCGTTGTTCCTGTTGTCATCGTTATCTAAAACTCTGGCGTGCTGTATCAACTCAGCTGGCAATAACCCGTTTGCTTTTCCGATTACCTATCCACACATCTCCCAAATATCTCTTTGCAGAACGTACCCAACAACTTTTGAAATTATTATTATTTGTGTGTCTGTGTACCTTAGTGTATTTAAAAGTGGGAAAATGCTACCCGGTTCCCTCCAACTGTAGCAGCACTTTTACCGGGATCACTTTCAATAACGAGAGCGAGCGTAAGTGAAGTTGCTAGGTACTTAGGTACTTGCACACCATTTCTCATTAAATTTCTGATAGTAGCAGTAGTACGTGAATTGTCAGGAGGACGAGCTCTTCGCTCACAGAGGAAATTGCCAACACTTCTTATCTCAGTAATAAACCTTTAAAGCGCATCTAGGCATATTACACCTGTCCCTTCCCCGCATCTCAGGTACTACATCTTTTAGTCAGCAGAAGTAAGCCGTAGATCACCAGGGAGAAAGTTTCACGCTGAAACGGGGAGAACTTTCGACTTGCCTATTTTATTTAACATTTCCTTCTTTGCTGTCATGTACATCACCGTCGCTCTCATCATTTCCAGATTTTCTGTCGTTTTCTCCAGCGTCGAGGCTTGTCATACCAGCTTTTTATGAAATTTGTACAATCTTTTTTTACTAACGAGTCTGTATAATGCAGTGACGGATAAAATTATGCTGCATGAGCAGGTGTGTCTTTGCTCACCCTCTTAAGCCTGTGCTGCCTGCAGGGATAAATGCAAAGTTCTCGTATATCCTTGCAGACTGTAATGAAATTGGCTTTCCGCTGCTGATGACACCCAATGTCATTTCATTTGATGCCGTGCATGCCTGCGTGTCATTCCCCCCAAACCGGGTAACGAAACAGTCCCTTGCTTCCCTTATTAGCTTTTTTTCTCTCTTACAAAACGTACCCCGTTATTCCGAGCCTAAGGCGCCTGGAATGGAACCGAAAATGAATCTTTTCCTCCTGCAATAATAATGAATAGACATCCGTTTAATTAACGGTGGAGGCGGGGTGGCACAGTGTGACTTTTTTGCCGGCGGGCAAATAAAGTAGCAGGCAGGGTGTTATTGGTCGACGAGAGTATTTGTTTCTCCGTTTAAAAACGAGAAATACACCTTTGCTTTAATTAAACGATAACTTCGTCAAAAGCGGTTCACTTCGGATATATGTAGGCTAATCCGCTCTGCATTTCCTTTGTTGCTATTAAAAGACCTCATAAATAGCGCGCTTTCTTACAAAAGTTATTGCGCCCAGTTATTATTACTCTTCTGGCGCAATGTCACGTCTTCTGCTTGGCAGTCTAGGTGAATAAATAGCTAATCACCAGGAAGGAGAACGACCTGTTCCGTTACTGTGTTTAGGTCTCCTACTTGCTTGCCGTCACTAGTAGCGATGGTGCCACCTGATTGTTCGTGTTGGAATCGGGATACATATCTAGTATGATTTTTGGTGAGGTGAACGGAACATGTAGGGGGACTAGCTCAATTTCCCTTATGTGTATTTCCTTTCGCCTCTATCTCTTTAGGTACACTTTACTAGCTACCTATGTCCCTGGTATAAAGTGTATTTGAAGAGAACCGCCGTTGGCCATAAAAAATAACGCACAACATTTTTCTGTCAGAAGAACATCAAAAAATATAAGAAATGCTTTTGGTAACCTTTTTCGTTTTGTCAAAATGTGTCCAAACCTTCTTTCTAGAATGCCTAGTGATTTTTGTCACTTTGTTATATTTTTTTGCTTAACGGTGTGACAAAACGAATAAAAGCAAGACAAAGTTGTGCTCGGGTGGGCACTTAAAACTACAAACGGCTCTCCATACCGTACACGTACACCCAGGTGGATCGTTTGTTGGAGTAAGATCACAGAAAGAGAAAGTTAGCGTGGTAGTAGAAATGGAAAGCACAGTTGTTGTTGGAGTTCATAAAAAAGTGCCGTCGTGTCGTCGTCCACCCAGCTCATTTAGCTTTATCGTTTGTGACGACACCAAAGCAAAAACAAGGAGCAGCAGTGGTCTCAATTTCGATTGAACAGCAAGCAAGACGGAGAAAAGGGAATGAAAGAGAGAGAAAAAAACGAGAAACGTGGCCCTTTTAAAGAGAGTCGGAAAGGGCAATGCCTTCCAAAGTAGTTCACTTTGGTCATCCTCATTCATATTAAAAGACACACGGAATGATTCAGTAATAAGATTACATAGACGTAGGTTGAATGTGCATTTGATTACAACGAGTACAAACCAAATTACAAATGAGCTTCGCTCATAATCTACCAGACGCAGACAGGGCCAATCCTTGCAAGGAAAGGGGGAAAAGTGGACTAAAAATAAAGTAAGGCTGTCTATACCTACACGCATATGACATTACGGTTCTTACTTCATAATAGATGGACACTAAAAGATAGTCGTTTGTGTAGCAGCAAGAGGCAATCAAACCCAAAGTGGAAGTAATCAGGGAGCAATCAACTCTACGTACGAATTGGACAGCACTAGGAGGGAATCACAATCAATAAAGTTATCTACACGTAGAGTGAAACTTCTTTTCTCTCTCTCTGTCTCTCTCTCTCTGATCCTCGCCAAACTGGTTGACTCACCGCAACACACAAACAAACGACATATCTGTCTCTTACGAGGTGATTCTTTGGTTAACTCGTTTTATAGGTAGGGACATGTCCTCCGGAAGGGAAGATAGAAAAATGGCGATTGTATCTGGTTTAGAGAGAGAGAGAGAGGGAAAAAGAATGAGACAAGGATGTTTCGTGTCACTTAGTAAACCTCGCAGACAAATGGACGTAGGTATGGACCCACATCAGGGAAAGAGAGAGAGAGAGAGGATGATGGCCTTTCCTAACCCAAACTTGGTGAACCCTGGTATAGAGAGACAAAGAGTGCGAAAGACACACAGAGAATTTTCTTAAGGTCTGTGTGTTTCCCGAACTTGGATAGTTTCTTTTTGGCGTCTCGTTAAAGGAAGTTAGAAGGAAAACAGAACGCACTTTATTTTTATACATCCTCTATCGTTTCCTCCGGTCTGGACAGCCTTGTTTCTCGGTTCATTAATACAGCTGATGAGATGACGACGACGAGGACAGAGGAAAACGAAAGTGGCCTTGATTGGGAACGATCATCTTTCCGTTCTAAACGCAGTTCTGGTTTCAGTATTGTTACGAGCTAGACGAAAATGAGAGTACTACATGGTAGCCCATTTAGCTTAATGAATGCGCTCACGGGGATGTCTGGATACAAAAAGTTGTGGGTCGTTTTCTGAAAAGAGAGAGAGAGAGAGGTCTTTCTACTCAAGTTTTGACTTTCTTAAGAGAAACACATTTACAACTTTGTAAATAGCAAAACAAGAAAAACCGGAAAATTTTCAACGATTTGTACCGTTTGAATTAGAACCTTTGTCGGGTATTACCTTGAGCTAACATAAATGAAATGTTTTTGGATGTAGGTTAAAGTTTGGATGTTATGACGTGACTTGTGTGGAATTACATTGATGATACGTTACCGGGTGTTCCTGAGGGTATATAACCAGCTAATATAAAAATAAATTTGACAATATTTTCCAAAAGAACACGTTGGATACATAAATAACCTTGATATAAAGAAAGCAGTAAAGGTATACTTGTGCGTGTATGAACATGCATATATATTTCATGTTGTCGTATGCTTTCTGCGTTATCTCACCCTAGTAGACTTACATAAAACTATGTTTGGAAATATAAAGGTTTACAGTAGGTATGCATGTATTCTCCTACAAATACTGTGTATATCTTGATAACAAATATATGTGGTGTCATCATATTTTGTTGTTCTCTTTTCGCTAACCGTTTTATTTGTTTGTTTACCTTTCTAAATGGTGTTTTCTGGCTTCCGAAAGAATATTTAGTCTTTTATGCATGAAAACAAGTACAGTGTGTGTACACTTATACAATAACGAAACAAGAAAGATGCCATTTTTAGTTTCACAACACAATACCCGAAAGCATTGTTACAGGAACGTGAACAAAGTAACATTTAGTTCACAGTAACATTCAAGTAGCAATTTGAAGAAGTGTAAAATAGTTGAAATATTAAAAGAAATCTCATTTTATTTCCCCAATTTCCTTAATCATTGGATTATTATATATAAGGATTCACATAATTGCATTCCTAAAAGCCTTACCTCAGTTAAGACTATTCCCACATATAGTTAATTTAAGTATCATATTTCATATCCAAAACTGGTAGTAAATTTTGGACAACCCGGTATATGTATTCCCACCCAACTGGTATCATTAAGCATTTGTGAAAGTGATGATGATAATGATGAAAGCGATTACTCCGAGTTGCCTTCTTTGTGCGTTTGTTTGTGTACAAAAGTTTTTTTCCTGCTCTGTTAATGCCACCACATCTTTCGTAAATCGTTTTGATGGCCATAGCTACATTCGCAGCTCTCTTCTCTTCAGCCAGATATTGTCTTTTTGGGCAACTCCTAAACACAGTCGCAGTAGTTATCCCATTTCCTTGTCGTCAACCTTAATCCCATCAACTAGAAAACAAACACGAACGCACTCCTTTCCCCCTCCTCCATTCGGCGCCAACACAGATATTTCGAAAGAAAAAAAAACATAAATAGAAATGTAGATCACTTTTATCTCATATTTCACCTATATAACGTACATGCTATACCCACTTCCATATTTCTTGTATAATTTACCGGTGGTGCCGTCGCCAGAATATTCCCAGAAGCAAGCTTTTCCAGAGTCAACACGACTCCTACCCAAACACCACAGCACTGCTCCATGTGACGGTGATGATAAAGCGTGTGTTGATGCGATGAAAAGATTTTCGGGATTTTTTTTCTTCATTTTTATTTGCAAAGATACTTTACTGTGAAAACGTTGATGACACTTGATAATATAATAGGCAGCCATTATTTTAAATGAAACGCGGAGTATTTTCAAGATGGCATGTTCTACATAATGAGGAAAATATTCTTGTCGTTCTTCTCATCATCGTCATTTGGTCTTTCAGCTTGTTGTGCTTATTTAGTCTGTATTCACAAAGAAGAAAGCTCCAGTCTCCGAGAAAATAGGAGAAAAGCTCTTCATTACTTAATTTTTTTTCTGCCATAATGTAAATAAATATTTATAGGTACACTTAAAGGGAAACGGGAAAACTTACATTTTATACCAGCCTGGAAAGCAAAAAATTACTATCATCATCAAGATAACCGCGAGAAACAGATCTGGAGAGACCTCAAAGAGTTTGGCAAGATACGGAGAGAAGCACATACTTGCTCCACAGAACTTACAATTTTTTATGAGTGACGACTATACGGCTACACAACAGTGATATCTTTTTTTCTTTCGTCTGGAGAGACAGGGAAAGCAGAGAGAGAGAGAAAGAGAGAGAAGAGAAAAAACGTTACAGTTACTCTGCTTCTGTTCCCTTTAAGCATCTCTTTTTTATCCTGGCAACTTTTCGGGTGTAATAAGTAGTAGGGAAGAAGAAGACGTGTAGAGAGACACAAGTGAAATGTGTCTGACAGAACGAAGCTGAAGAAGAGACAGACGAATGGGAACTTTGGCATTTGAGTGTGTTCTTATTTTCCGCTGTTGTAGTTTTTCTCCTACTTATTCTTCTCTCCGAGACTTTTGTTCCAGTTTTCCAGAAAGGCTGAGACATTGTGAGCTATCCCAGGCACAAACTTTGGGCTTGAGGATGTCATGCACAAATAATGTTCTCATGCATGTGTGAGGCTGTATAAAATGTACATTGCGTCTCTTTGTATGCATCTCCCATAATCGGGGATATACTGTAACACAATCATTGAAAAACGTCGCGTATCTATAAGAGGCAGGAGTTCGTATGTGGTTTCCATTTTATAGGCGTGTACACAATACAGGGTCATTCACTGGGATACACCAAGACATAAATTAATTTCTCTCTGTTGATTATTATTTCAGCAGAAACTGTAAGACCTTTTTTATTGATGACAAATGCCAAAACAACCAAGTAGTGGAAAGCAAATATAATTTATAATCGGTTCATTTACCTGTCAAGTGCTCCTATAAGGATGTACATATAAGAATAATTCCAAGAGGAGGATAGCTGTAATAGGATGAAGAGGTTAATTAGGTAGCTAACCAGATAAATGGCAGACATATAGGAGGGGTTGTTTCACGGTCTAATCTAGAGAGCTCATGTTTACTTCATTTTTCAGGGATCCTTCTCAGGGTTGGGGAACGGTAGTGTACAGTAAATAAACAATGTGAAAGTGGAACAAGACAGTTTGTCCTGTTGTGATGAAATCCTTTTCAAGGTAGTTGGACAGGGCCTTGTTTCCTCTTTAAGGTCAGGAAGTCGTCATTCTTGGAAAAACGAAGACAATCAACAAAAGTGTTTTCCTGGTTGCGTTACGTTTCCGTCCACTGGTGTACAAAACGTGTATTATTTGTTGTGTACGTATAGACACAATGTAGGCGCCTTTTATTAATAAAGATATACAGGGTGATGGTACGGCAGTATAATACAATGACGTACATATAGTGCGATATATTGTACATACGTCGTCATACAGCTCTGCTGTATACTTTGTGTACTTTTTTGTCTACTTTTTTCATTTTAGCTCGACTTTTCTTGAAAGAAAAGACTCCTGACAGATGCTCTGCTTTCTGGCTTCCAGGATCTCAATCTCAGCAGCATTCTTTTCCTGTTTTCTTTTACTACTTCTTCATCTTCCCAAAAACCGTTCAATCTTCGACCTCTCCAAATCTACGACAGGGCTACACAGGAAAAAGGGCGAGGGAGTGGGAGAGAGGAAAGAAGAAAACAAGTTGGCTTTTTCGTCTTAAATAAATAGATATCCTTGACTTGTTCAAGTATATTACTTTTTTCTACTTGCTTATAGGGATACGTGGTTCGTTGGATTATTTCAATTTTCACTTAAACCGATTGTCCAAAATAAAAAAGAACGAAACTCCTTGAAAAAGCTTTTGTTAGTCAAGAGGAGAACAAGAAAGGGCATGGTTCTAGTTTAGGGAATGGAGAGGAAGAGAGAAAAGGAACAAGATGAGGATTGGCGTTGAAAATAAAGAAAGGAAACAAGAACAAGAAGAACTAAGAACTCGCAAGAAAAGTTGTTTTTCCGTGTAGCTTCATGAAGGAGTTTTCTTCTCCAACTCACATCTAGATATAGATACATACTACCAGGTCAAAGCTTATGTGGAAGAAATACACGACGGGACTTGCTGTCTCTCTGGTGAACTCATTGTTTAAAAAACGGGAAAAGTTTTTACTGTTGTGGCTGATGAACACTTTTCTCTCTGGTGGTTGTCCTATCATCTGTGCAAACGAATGGTGCTCAGGAAATGTAATGCGGGGAGAGAGAAGGGAAAAGAGAGATGGATACGCGTCTTTCCACAGAACAAAACTACGAGGTTTGCATTCAGCGTACTAAGAATTAATATTTTGCCAATCGTTCTAGGCATACGTTTCATATGCGCACTGTGCGTAGTGGAAGGAGTGAAGTTTTTGTCAGTTGGGGATTCGAATCTGTGTTAATGTAAATGTACCTGGTACGTTTTAGAAATACAAAAAAAGTTCGGAGCATTACATACGACACTAGTGTACGAATATACTTAGAATTTTTTAAAGTAGAAATTAAACAGCGTTAAAAAGTTTACACATTATTTACTTATCTGAAATTTCCTGTTAAAAAGTTATCGTACAAAAATCGATTACCAAACCCTGGTTTACTGTACATTTCCTATCCCTGTTATTCTCAATTATTGAAGAAATGCTTTCTTTTGTAGTTTATTACAAAATAAGGCAGCCGGCAGGCTGATTATTGCTGTGAAAAGAAGAAATAAAAAATCATTCGTGGAGTAAATTGAATCGTGGTGCCTATTCGGTCAAATAAAGAAATTCACTAAAATGGCGGCACACAGAGCGACAGAGTGAAAGCCTCCAGCGAGTCTGGACTGGAGTCTGGAGCAAACTGGCGATTCATTGTGACAGCTTGATTGAATAAATCAATTTAAACGTAAACAGGATGTGGGATAATACATGTGGACATGGACATACTACGTATGTCCACATTTCTACATTTCTGCGAAACGTTCAGGAACACAAAACTCGCATTTACAATCTATATCATCTTGTCTTTTAGTCTGTGACCGGGTATTTAAATACCTTCATTCTTTTTACAGTTTAAACTTTGTCCCTCCTGGGTAAACCTTTCTGCCTAGAATTCGCAAAATTCCCCACCCGCATTGCAAATATTCGCTCAATTTTTACTTTCACTTTACTTTTTACTTTGCGAAATTTCATTCTACATTTGGCGTATATATACACACACGCATATACAACATTCGCGATTTCATACGGGATAGCTTGTGGCCTTTATTTCGAAAAAGTGCGACGACCCTTTCAGCCCGTTAACAAAGTAACGACAGTCTCACATCAGTGGCACGGATGAGGATGAACGACTTTTACCTTTTCCTTTATTATTAACAAACCAACTGAAAGGAGAACTCATGCATAAGCAGGAAATGGCGAAATAATATAAAAGTCTTGCGTAAGTATGCAAGCAAGCAAACTAGCAGCATACATGGTATGTACAGTTAGGTAATTGTTGTTGCTCTCAATTTAGATCCGTCATGCCCTTCTCTTGTTTCCTTTGCCACTTCCTTTGCATATTTAACTCGGCTCGTTACATTTTCCTGAAAGAGTGCCGCTGGCGAGAGTACAGTGTGCCCGACGTTTTTTTGTCAGACGAACGCTGCTCCCCGTTTGCATGTCTGTTATAGGTATGTATGTTTACCAGTTTATCCAGAAAGTTCCGTCAGCAGTCAACACTTTGCACGAGGAATAATTTGGGGGTATACATGTCTTTAGATACATAAATATGATGATGACGACGATAATTTTCCTGGGGTTTGAGAAGCCATTTAAAAAATTAGACGAGACAAGAAAAACAAGGTCTAATATGCATACGCTTATAATCAAAAGGGTCCTTTAATTCTATTTGTCTCTCGAAAATATGTGCTCCGTCTATTTATTAAATCCTCTACCATCCCACTTCTTGTTCTACTTCACCCTTCCCCAATTTACTAATCGTTTTGTGTACTGCGGAGAGAATAGAAGGAGGAGAAAAAAACAGACAGAGATGAGAGGAGAAATCCCAGAATTGTTATTCCAATGAATATTAAACGGGCCCAGCTATAGCATTAATGAGCCCCAGAAGGTCAAAACTTTGCTAGTATGACGATCATTTGATGCTTGGAGAGTGTGTGTGGGCAGACAGCATTGTTGCCGCATGCTTCCTTGCATAAATGCATATGTTGTTGTGTGTATATAAATTTTTCAAAAGGAATGTTTACAGTTTACAGTAGCTGTAGGATCCGGTACTTACCAAAGTGCCAATGGAGTTTTATAGGAAAATGGTATTTTGAAAGTGTGCCAAGTTTTTTCTCGACAACTACGGAGTCCCTTTCTAGGAAATATTTACCAACAGCTGAATAGCGAAATGAAAGCGTTAATAGCTAAATTGCTTCATGGATATAGAATGTACACTTCTACTGCTCAAGTGTTCAGTTTAACTGTAGAAATGTATATGGGGATACATTTTCAACGGTTTTGTGGTTAAATTGAGATCACGTTGTATAGTTCACTGTATTAAAGGAACCCAGCGTAGGATTAAAGTTATGGAGAGATTTTTACATTTTTTACGGTTTTAAATACACTTCATACACTTGTAAACATAATATTAGACCCTTCCTACATTTCCTTAGCAACATAGCATCAAAAGAACTTTGGATTTCACAATTGTAGGAAATAACGTTGAATGAAGTTTGAGTATTAAAAATATTGGAAGAGCATCTCACCTCTGACCCACTGCTGCTACTAAACTACTGTTGCTGATCTTGAAGGAAAATGAAAATGTTGTGAATTGGATTATGCATTACACTCACAGTTGTATTCTTTTTTTGCCTGTGGTAGCACCAGTAGTTCTTACTTTTTCTCTAAATGATGCCCATCCAGTGTAAACACCCGAATATATTATTCTCCTCTCCTCTAGAAAAGTTTCTTCACTGTCCATTGCGTATAAACTAGAAGAATATTTTTTCCGTTAAGCAAAGCAGAAAATCGCACAAGACTCCTCCAGCCCCCGGCCTAAGTTGTATAGAGGCACTTTCCCTTGTTCAAAGTATCTATAACAATAACAAAATGACGAGAAAATGATTTCCCTGTTTCTGCATCCTCATTCCGTCTGACAACGACATTCTCCTTGGAAAAGTTGCCATAACATTGCAGAACGCAGAAACGGCTCCCACGACAGTATTGTTAGGAATGCATGCATCAACAGTAATGTTTTTACTCCTTGTTATTATTACTGTTGCTTAAATTTGCTTTATGTTTACACAACACCGAAAAAACACAGAAAATAACAAAAGAACCAAGTTTTCCCGTTGGCAACTGCAGCGCTCCTGTAAACCTTATGGGGCACCAAAAACTATTCTACGAAATTGTATTCTTTTTTCCTTGCATTCCTCCACTCTTTGTTTTGGAACGAAATCAACACAATTAAAATTTTCAGCTCTTTCTTATTTGTTTAGTGAGTGTGTGCGAAAAAATGGATTATGACGACTGAGAACAGGGCTACTGAACTCGGCAAGATTTAACAGTAGCACAGCATATGCAGTTATGTGATATACCATACAACTGCATATTATACATATACATAGATGTATAAAACCTTCCGCTTTCTGAAAGAATGTTTTTCTTTTCTGCACAATACAATTGGGGGAATGTAGAACGATACGTTGACAATGTAAACGTAATTAATTTAAACAATCTCCATTCTTCCGTTTGAGCCAAAATATTTATAAAAGTAGCACAAGAAGGAAAAGACAGCGGAAAAGTGGCGAGAAAGAAATCACATTTAAAGGGGCGATGGGAACGGTGTAATAACTATTACCACGAAAAGTATACATGGCACACACAAGTAGGTATCCAATTATTGGTTTCATTAGCAGTTTCCTACGCTGGCTGAGATTCCCAGAAACAATTTGCACATCAGAAATTCAATTTCGTCCCAGACTACGATCTACATTTCAATTAGTTTTTTTCTTTTTAAAGTCTTTTATTGTTAATACTGTTTCCCCTTCAAAAATGCATACAAAGTATACTCTAACGGATTACAAACTCGTATTTACAGTATTTAATATTCTGTGCCGAAGCTAACGTAATAAAATGTATTGTTTCCTCCACAAAAGGACAGGGCAACATGTTCATATAAAAATAAGCTTATATCCGTATGCTTTCTCCTCTTTATTCCATATGAAACTCTGATTTTTCCTTGAAAATCAATCAAGCTTTTTATGACATCATTATTGTTCCTTTCTTCTTTTTTCAGAGAATTTCTATTTCGATGCTGGCCTGGCTTTTATCTCTTCCCGGAAACAAGCTTCATTTAACAATACTGCAATATTGACCAGCGAAGTACTACCGTGGATGTGGTGTATGTGTGTGCATTTCCGTTCCTTAAAAAAGTGAATATTTTCCTTCAACTCCATTTTCCTATAACAAAAAAAAGACCTGCGAGTGACTATCAACCCGGAAATTTAACGTTACAAACAGAGGGAAATCCATGACTACATACATTATAGAACACACGTGGTTTCACGAGCGACACATACACACACCCCACTCCGTTTACTTGTGAGCAACCTTTTGAAAAGAATAAATATCTACTTTTCTTGGGAAGCAATTGCTTTGGATTTGACAAAGGAAAAATTGAAAAAGCGAAAGCCCATCTTCAAACACATTTCTGGACAATATACATACACACAGTAATGCATATGCCGTTATTAAACAGGCCAAAGTAGTAGGCCTTTTGCAACGCGTACACATCAGCAATCATCATCATTCTGGACTACAAACGCGCCGCGATCATCATTTTCCTCTTGAGATGATTCCCCTTTTTTCCGTGTAACGACAAACAGTAACAAACAGCGAGCGGCTCACTCGCTTCACATTTTTTTTGTGAATTCCGAAGCACACCAAGACCAACACAAAAAAACGGCAGGCTTTCTGGATTGCTTGTTATAACACAACGAACAAAATAGAAAAAAACGTGGAGAAAATCGTCAATTGGTTTTTTTCTCTTCTCGTCTTTCCCAGCTGCCCATCATTTACTACAAAAGAAGCTGGAAAAGTGTACACATGAAAACACAAAAGGAGAAAAAAAGAAGATCTATAAAAAATGACCGACGTCGTCGCTGCTAGTCCTCTTGCCAGACGACAACGTAGACCACCACTGCTACTACTACAGTGACGGGTAATGTTTACACGAAAGTGAATATACGACAACGACAAAGAAAAAATCCCTTTTTCTGTCTGACCACCATTTTTCGCCGTTTAATAAGAAAAAATCTCAAGAGCTAACAACGTACATTCGCATTATTATAATATAATATATTTGTGTACATGGTGATGCTAGTGGGAGAGTTTGGTGTTTACTCACCACTTGGTTGATAGCCGTGTCCGTGTGGTTGATTTTCTCTCTCTCTTCTCTATCAAGTTACACGAGAAAAAAATCCACCGTCCGCATACACCCACATACAATACAAAACTTACAAGTAGCCATTGTGTGTGAAGGTATATACACAGGACGCATAAGTAAAAGCTTGGTATTACGACGGAACAAGGGTAACAGAGCCCAGGAGAAAATCCTTTTTAACATAACTGCGTGCTTACACTTACATTATTATTTTGACGGCGGTTATTTGTGCTCGTTGTACGGAGAGAGAAAAAACGCATTCATTTTATTCTCAATATTTTTTCCCGTTTTGGCTTTCTCCACAGAGAGAAAAAAATCCGATGGACCTTGTCTAGCAACTAAAAAAGTGCTACAAAGACGACGACTGCCACCCCAGCTGTGTGAGGATAATAGGGCAGTTGAGTATTTATGTGTGTTGATATTTTGTGTGTGCAACGAGTACACAAACAAGAAAGAGAATAATAATATCGCGGTAATGATAATAATGGTAAAACAGGAAAAACGTGTATTTGTAGTGCTACTCTAAACTTACACGGAGCCATAAAAAAGCTAGGGAATAGCAGCGAACCATTTGACAGCGACATTGAGAGAACCAATTGGAAAAACTTGTAGAGAGAGCGAAAGGAGAACTAGAAGCGGGAGAAAGCTGTAAATATTGGGGATGCTTAAAAAGCCCCGTTTTATGGAGGAAGAATTGTGTATTCAGTAATAATATTATTACAAGGAATTTTGTAAATCGGGTTTTCAACAAAACAACGACGCTTTTCTACCCTTGCCCAGTTTTAGGGAAAGGATTTGATTTATCCGGACGGCTTTTGCGGTATAGCACGCATCGGGTTGAAGAGGCTGGTTGTACGTGAGTGAGAGTGTGTGTCAGTGACAATGCTAACACTTCGAGAACAGGAACGCGGTAGCACAACAACTTTGCAGCTATTTAACAAAAAGTGAACGGACAGGTATAGATTTATCCAGCATATGCCGTTTGAATCACGGCTGCCTACTTCAAATATTCTCGGGGAGAAACATCTGCTTTTTTGAGAAAACCACAAAAAGCTCCTATTTATTACCGGAGCGACACAAGGGAATCACGGTAAAAGCGGGAGAGAAAGCGGGGAGAATAGACCGACGGAAAAAGGACAACGTGATATATGATCTGAAAAACAGGAAGCAGACTCCCGTTTTAGCGCTTTTATGCAAACCATCTGGTTTAACGACGAGTACCTAAACGGAAGAACAGGAAGCAAGACAAGAGACCAGCCGAAGGGAAATGTTTAGCAGATGAGGCGGTGAGAAGACAATGATACAAAATAAGCTAATATCCGGCTTATGGGACTCGGTTAATGATTAAAATGACTGGTATAACGCGCAAAGGACCCCGCTGCCGAGCATTAGGGCAGAAGTGACGTAGGGAACTGGACTATGGTTACAAAACGAGGAATTTCAGGACGTTTCTGCGAAGGTACCTAAATCGTCGAGTATTTTGTTAATACGCAAGCGACCCTTTCCGAGTTTTTCGGGATGCCCGTGGTACTCTGCGATTGGGATTAATGTTTAAAACTTAGAGACCTTTTGTGAGACTCGTAATCACGGGGAAACTTATTTCGTTGGTCGTTGACATTTTATTAGAAACAGCGCCCGTTGTTTTTAACGGGCACGCAGTTCACACGCCGTAGTTTCTCCAAGGAGTCGTACGCACCTAAAAAGTAAAACGTGGTCACGTGAGTAGATCGTCAAAACGTTTGTATTGAGAGCATACACATTTACTTAAAAAGGAGGTATAACAGGACCTGTTTTCCACGTCATTGCTTTTTGCATTGTCATCCTTTCAACCCTGGTGAATCAATAGGGAGTCACGTTTTTACCCAACTTGCTAAAGAGAGAGAGAAAGAGAGAGAAATTTTATTCCTTTGCTCAACTTGTTCTCGTTTTACATTTCCAGTTTACACTTTCTCTCAGAAAGCATCCGTGTGAGCATGTTTCGTGTCTTTCTCACTTTCACTGGAGAAACGAACTTCTTTTAAACTGGAGCAGAGGTAGTGTTCCTTTATAGACAACTTGCATCGATATTAAAATATATCAAAACGAGAAAACTATCGACGCGAAAGATTTCTTCAGGACGTACCCACTGCGTGTGCCGCGTCACAGCGTTTCCTGAGAACCCAACTCTTCCTTCAAAAAGTCCTTCAAAACCGGGCGTCGCGGCAGCCGTCGTTTTTTTTCAAGGAGAAAAAGTCGGATCCGAATTCGGAATCAAGATGAACCTGAGATTTCATTTGCTCTTCTTATTTGCAGGTTAGTCCTCGAAATGTCAGTTTTGGCATTTCTTTGACAATTTATGCTTTTCGCTTTTGGTACAGCTTTGCGCGTATAAAAAATACGTTCTCTTTGATAAACCTCGAGGTACACAGGATAAAAGGCTTTTCGCTTGAGTGGGGAACCTTTCTGGCGAGAGAGAGAAACGCACTTTCTCTTTGCCTCCTGCTCTTTTTAATGATACGTAATATAACAGCAACAGCGGTAGCGGTACTAGTCATGTTTATACAGGAGAGATGAATGCGAATAAGCCATTAAAAGGGAAACTAGAACAAAGTAAAATTTCCTTAACATCTGGTGACAGCTTCACTCTCACACACATTTATACCGTCAATTATGTAATATATTGTATTAATATTGGGCTCCCCGTCTGAAAAGACAGCGACAGCAGCTCGAGCACTTTGGCTCGTGATACGGTGATTATGACATTCCAATAAAATGACTATTCATTCAAGCTGTCAGGAAAATGCTCCGTCTGGCTCTGGGTAATTAAAGGGAAATAACCCAGGCATAACCAACCAAAATGTAAGATCTTCTCACAGTAATATTGCAACATAATATTACAAGTTATGAATACACCCAGACGACGATGACGACGACTGGATTTGATGTGGTTCTACAATAATAACTTCTCCCTATTTGAGTCAAAGTCAAAATAAGACACCATACCCAAGTATGATGATGATATGTGAGGCCGCTGTCAACAAAATGTGAAATATGTCGGGGAGAAAAGGGGTAGGTTTACCCTCCTTCTCTTGTCTCGTAAAATTTCATCTTTTTTCATCCTCTCACACATACACACACGTACAGATGTTAGAATTCAAACTGGGAAATAAAATTTAGAGAGAGAGAGGGAGAGAGAAAGTACCCTAGTAAATGTGCCGTCTCTTCCTCTTCGTTTCTCTGTTCTCATCAAAAGGGAAACTTGGCTTAACCATAAAAGGAAGTTCTTATACAATTCTTACTTATAAGTGCCCATACATACTATACACCTGCTATACACACAGTTACAAGTTTATTGTGCCAAAGCTTGTTTCATCGTTGACGTTAAAGCAAAATATGTAGAGAGAGAGAGAGAGGCCGTCATCAACTTTATATGGAAGTGACGTTGTCGTCGTACACGTTGGGCGTTCACACAATTTCTCCCATTTCTAGTTTCTATCATAAAAGACGTTATCTGGAACAAGGAGGGCATACATGATAGATAATAATAGTAGATAGATAGATATAAGAGCAATTTCCAACTTTCTCAAAGTACTACTGTCAGTAAAAAAAGTTTTAAATACAGATCAGAATTTCATCTTGTGTTTGTATGTTTGTCTGCGTGTTTACGTGAATAAACATCATTTTTGGCGGGTGGCGACCATATTATCATCATCGTTATTATTAAGGGCACTAGCCCGTTTTACGAAGGAATGGCGGCGTAAAATAATGGGGAAGGAGAGAATAAAGTATATCCGTATAGCTGTAAACGAAGGTATACGAGAGAAAGTGGGAAAGGAGGAGAAATATAAAGTAATTCAAAGCCGTTTCTTTAGAGGAGAAAAGTTGTTTACTCTGTGTTTGTTCTCGGTACACATACGTAATCATCCAGTAGCGCTTGTGTTTCTTTGTTCCCTGTAGGCTACCTACAATTGACAATAGTCACGTCCTTTCATTTCGTAATAAATAGAAGTCGGGAGTCTTTCCATGACAAAAAGCACACCAGAGAGAAAGCGAAAGTAAGAGAGTATTTCCCAGAGAAAAGGAGTTCAAAGTTCTGAAGAAAAAAATATAAGTTAACGTAAAAACTGGGGATGCGTGGAAATTAATATATGTATTTCCCCATGCCTACATCGTGCCGGGTCTTTAAAAAATCTGGAGAATAGGTGTATGTATGTGTACTACGTACTTCCCCAACTTCCAAGTCCTCCAAAAAACTCAAAGTATACAAACAACATTTTTCATCGTTGTACCGTGCACTTCCACTGTGGTTGGGAGAATCTGTGCGAGTATAATTACGTTTCTTCCAAAAAATGATAGCATTTTATACAGAAATGTAGAAAAGTAAACAAAAACGGTATACGTACTCCCTTTTATGTCGTTATATTTTAAGCAGTAGTTGATCCCGTTGAATTTGTATATTTTTACATTTATTTTCATACTCGGCATACACAAGTTGGTATAAACAATTTTTCACCATCTACGTACATTTTGAAATTGAATTCGTTTATTAAAAAGAGCGTTCTAGAGGTTATATCTGCTTATAAATGTGTTTTCGGTAATGAATGTGACGAACAAGTTGTAGTAAATCGTGTAAGTTTCATTAAACTCTCTCTCTAAAAATGCTTGCACTCTTATTACAAGCTAAGAACAGCATAAAGATTTTTTGTTTTTATATCGCACAGTCATATTGCATTCCATTGTCACAGTGGTCCTGCAATTCTTTTTTAGGTCTTGTGCCAGAAAGAGTTCTTTTGTAAAGCAGTAAAAAAGTTGAGACTATAATTATCACAACCACACAAACACGCTCTCACATAGAAGCACACAAAGTTGCAGTTATCCTATCCTCGCCCATGTTTTAAAAGCCATACGCTTCTATCCTTCCCTTCTTGGCCCCTGAAACTCGGGCATTTGGTACTGGTTGCAGTCTGTACTAAAGGAGCAAGTCTATACACTCTAGCGACTTGGTTGTTTTCCGGGTATCTTGTAGAAAGATCCTGTACTACCATGAAGCACCATCACGCCGGGATCTACCCAGTGTGTGTCTATATATATACGTGCAGCAATAAAGTTATATGCTCTTTCTCCACGTAATAACTACTATAAGAAGGGCAAGAGAGGAAAAGTAAAATTCGTTTTTTTGGGTATGAGTACTTTCTCTGCACTTTAACAGTTAGGTTTTCTCCGACCGGAGATGCACACCGAACATGAGCATGTATTGTGTGGGGGTGCTCTTTCATAAATTCTACACATATGGACATTAGAAATGAAGCAGGAACCACTTTGAGCATTAACACACGTACTCGTAAATATATAAATACGTACATACGTGAGGAGAGAATATGCAGAGTATATATCGAGAGTGTATGAACGTGCGGAGAAAAAAATCTCACCAAAGTGCTGAATGTTGGAAAAAGTTTTTACTTTCTTTCCTTCTCTTTTCTTCTGCAGAATACACTTCTACTTTCTTCTCATTCTTGGCTATGTGTGTCTGTCTCTCGGGCTGGTAGTTTTGTCCTGTGGAAAAACGAAACTGTTGGAGAAAAAATACAGCGCGACAGAGAATGAGCAAGAGAGAGAGAGAGAGAGCAAAAGGAAAGTAGGAAAATATTTGTGTGCTATATTGTGTAGTATAATAAAACATGAACTCCCAGGCACAACAGGCGGAATGTCGAATAACCATCCCATTTTATTCTGAAGGTGGACTTGTTATTATATTGTCATGTTAGCGTTTACGTAATATTCCTAACTGCTGCATTCATGCGTTTTTCGACAGCGACAGCGTTGCTACAGCATTATTGCATTATTGGAGCAATCATAATAATGGGCTACAAAAGAATAATTTTTTCTTCAAATTTTGCTCTTTGTGCTAACCGCATTCTTTTCACTTGTCATAAACTGACATTTGGTCGGGCTGCTGATGCAAGGAATGGGTGTGCCATTTCGCAAATTTTGAAGTCAGTCGCAGGGTGATGAGTGATATTATAGGAATGGTGGGAGGGGAAAGTTACTATAAAGAGCTGGCAAACTACATAGTAGTCGTAGCTCGTCTTGGCTTATAATCAGCAGAAAAATAAGTGTTAAGGGAATAAGAAAAAGTAAGGAAATGTGTTGTACCCAGACCCGGCGTAATACATATTTTTGTACAATTTTCTCCCGAAAGGATATTTACTGTCAGCTTTGAGAAGGAGATCAGCTAAAAACAGAGCTGACAGGTCGACGAGAAGGAGACGGACGGAATTGGAGCAAAACTCTGACTTGCCAAGGGAAAGAAAAAACAGAGGGAGAGTAATATTGATTGTATATTGAAGTATATAAATACTAAGAGCAGATATATTATTCTGATACCTTTATCGTTTATCAAAAGTAACTTCTTGGCTGTAGAGCGAAAAAGAGAAAGCAATACTTTCAGGCACACACCATGGTAGCGTCGTAATCAATGTTTGTTGTTGCTATTTCGCGGTTGGAGATTGACGGAAAAAGTAAAAAGGAAGCATAGTAATGTGAAAGTATACAAATACGAGCAGAAAACAACGGCAAAAGAAAAAAGTGAAAGTACTTGCTTCTTTCTCCAGCTGTCTTTTACAAAATGTTTACTTGATTTAAAAAATATGTTCGTAGTAGTATCATACTGCTTTAAGATAAACGTTATCCCATGATAAACTGTAGTAGGTTTATATTATTTTTTAGCTAACTTTTGGCCATTGCGTCTACTGCGATAAAATGGAGAGCTTGTAACAAGACACAAAAAATGAAAGAAAAAAATAGAGAGGAAGAAAGGAAGTAAGAGGAGTGGTTACTTTTTTCTTTCTTTTGCTACTTTACTTTCAATGTGCACCATCACAGTACCACTTTTTATCCTGAGAGTAACTTCTCTTCGTCAAGAGAAAGTTCCAAAACGAGCTCAACAACACAACCAAGGTAGAAGAACAAGAAAATAGCGAAATTGTACAGAGAAATTGCAAAATGGTAAGAGAAGTAAAAGTGGAAGATTGAGAGAGAAAGAGAGAACGAGATAGAAAGAGTGAGAAAGCCGCGGCAATCGCAAGTTTTAGCTTTTACTCCTTTAATAACAATAATAACTACTGCGGCATGTCATGCATTATGGAGTGTTGCAGAAAAGGCATAAGCTCCTCCGTTTCCTTCCACATACACCAGCCGCAGCCCATGTTGCAATGAACGGTGCATGTCTATAAAGAATAAAAAACGTGCTTGCACGCCGCGAGTAGAAAATACCTACCTGTGTGTGTACCGTCGTTTCGTCTGCTTTCTCCTGCCAGCGAAAAGTGTACAAATTGTAGAGTATACCCCGTAAATGACCACGTTTTGTACTTTATCTCCCCTGCTTTCTCACTCCCACCCTCGTCGTGTGTGGACTTGAATGGAATGGTCGACCGGGATGTGATACAAGTACATACACCACGTTCCAAGTAGGTACTCGCCAAGGGAGAGAGGTACCTAATACGGAAAGTAAACTTGCTCTTTAGAAAAATGTGTGAACAAACCAAAAATTGCACTGGGAACACACTTTTATTGATTGGCTTATATATCCTTGTGTGTGAAACAAACTCGGGTGCAAAAGTTGATCATTTTTATGTTGCTGCTGCTTTCCATACATTTTCCATTGTCATAACTTATTATTACCCTTAAGTTGCCTATTATGCACTCATATATACAACACAGAGAAGCGGTTCTGTATATTACTACCCTGCAAACTAACCTGAAGGAAAATTTTTTTTCTCGAGAAAATGATGCTACCAAGAAGTTTTGGAGGACAACAATGACGGTACCTGTATGTTTAGTGGGAAGAAAGCCGAGAAAATGTAATCATCTTTATACTAGAGTCTATACGTATGTATAACGCATTACAGGAGAGGAAACGGACTACTTCTGGCGTTAACCTATATAATTTATTTAATACAAGAGCATTAGCTTCCTACAACAACAACCCTAGTAGTAACCTTATAATGCTATAAGGCATCGCGTACCCTGTCGGTAAAATATATGGTCTGATTATGTGTACTTGGCGCGCTATAATAGTCAAGAGTAATGGGCGGAGTGAAAGCAGGAAAGTAGGATCATTTCCAAAAAAATCGTCAGTAACCATAGCTAAAAACTACAAAATTCTTCTACTCGCTTGGAGAAAGTAGTATCAAGAGGACATTTTAAGAGAGAAAATAGGGAATTTAAACAAAAATTCTCCCATAAAAAAATGGCGTGTTCATTGGCATTCGCCAGAGGAAAAAACTATTAATAGGGAGATGACTTGCATTTATTTAGTTCATGGATGGTAGTTTGGTAGCGGTAGTAGTCTTCATATCAAATTATATTAACTACCGCTCACAACAGCACTTGTCTTCCGTTTTAATTATTTTCACTACTGGCACGAAATAAAAAATGGTGCAATATTTCTCCCCCAGCGCATGCAAGTATTTTTATGCAAGACAGCCAGAAAAATACATCTAAAGGGAGGTCAACAAAAAAACAGGTCGTAATAACATTATGAGTGCAAGCTCCTCCGGCATCAACGACGTGCCTCGAGTCAGTGTCGGAAAATTATTCGCTGATTCATTTTTCAACTGCATTGCAAGCGTGTACACACGTTCATTCATTTATTATTACTTTTAAGCCGAGAAACTTGCTTTTATTTCTCTTTCCTCGAGCATGCAACCAGGATTAATAAAGAAAACGTTCTTAAAAACAAGTACTAACTCTACGTCAACAGGCCCTGTTAAATACTTCATTCTCCTCAACGAAACACTCCGTTTTCTATAGAGTTTCCTTTACAATGGTAATGGTAGTTGTAGCTCATGTAGCGTGATATGGACGACTGAAGAGCCGTCTAGTAGGATTAACACAGAACAACAGGATTATATCCAACAACTTTCTCTTCTCCCCTCTCTTCTCTCTCTCTGCTCGGATAAATAATAGAACAAGTAACATAATAAGTTTGTTGCTGTTTCTCTCTCTCTCTTTTTGAGTGTATCCCTCGTTTAGGTTTAGTTTACCTAATAGTAATAGGACAACCAGGAGATTGACCATGTATACTTTTATAGACTTCCTTCCTGTTCCCTGGAAAAGAACTCGGTTTGCAAACCAGGGTTACAATATTTTAGCGGTAACAAACTCTGCCACCAACGAAGTTGATTCTGCCACCACCGCCACCACGACTACTATTACTAGTATCACCCGTGGTGGTGTAGAGACGTCCACACTTTTCCACTCTAGTGGGAAATACACACACACACATACACACACAAACGTGGTGACTAAAGTGGTCCAGAGAAAAAAAGTTGTAACCTAATTTGTTTTTCAAACTGTATCACCTACTTCTCCTACGCCCAACTTTCTCTTTCAAACAAGAAATACATGCTGTGTGAGAAGTACGACGATTGAGACGGAAAGGGTGTATATTCAAAGATATTGTGAAAAGGGTGACTGTCCTGTGTATGTAGATATTGGGTTACCCGAATAACCAAGTGATTATCATAAGGCGCACGACCCTTTTCACTGACTAGGTTCCACGGAGTATTACGTTTGTATCCTTCTGTTCAATAACAATCTGCTCCTTTCCTGCCACTCAAGTAGAAAGTTGTGTTGTTGGCCGTAAACTGACACAGAGAATGTGTATTTATGGCTGGGGAAAAAGTTAGCGATCACACTACCCGATTGTTAAAGAGTTTTGTTGGTTGATCAATACTCTGCAGGGTAATACAATAAAATAGAGGTTTTCATGAGAAGGGCTGGTTTTTCTTGGGAGAGAGTTTCCGTTTGGAGAGACTTATTCAGGGGAAAAGCTTACAGTAAAAGAAAGGACAAAGAAGAGGAAGGAAAAAACGAGAGAAAAGGATCACAAATGTACTGATTAGGTGAACGATTTTTTCGGAAATACGTATTATGCTCACCAAAAATAAGAAGAGAATACCGTAAGTTGGGAAAAGTCGAGAAAACTAGCGAAGCAAAGAATGTTGTGGAAGCCGGCATCAGTAGGTTGTCGTGGTAGTGTTGGTACATTTTTCCGCTAAATAAAGTGGATTGAGACAAATAGGACAACAACAGCAGCGGGAGAAGACAGACGACAACAAGGAGGCAAAATTTAATCTAAATTGTGCTACCTAAAATTGGTACTACTTGTAAATAAAAAGAGAGCAGTACAGTGAGAGAAAGGGAGAAAAAGATGGATGGTGGCCTTGCTTTCACTTCCTCTCTTTTACCCTGATAAAGAATAGGTATGTACCTGTCAGGACTACGGGATGGATGGGATGTCGCGCCCTTTTCACGACAGATCTTGTACGCCTGTTGTAGTGGCTACAGTAGTACAACAAGCAGTATTACTTCTACTAGCAGTTGTATTTTCTCCTTATCTACGTCAAACTATAAGCTACGTGAGAAAAAAGTACTCTACATTCAAGCGTTTACAGACAAGAGAAAGCAAAGGCATATGCATTCCCCCTTTTCCCTGTGCATCTCTCTCTCTCTCTTTCGGTGGGAAATATTGTGGAGGAAGATGTAGTTCAGTTGGTTTCTCGGTCGATGAGACCACACAAGTAGAGCAGTTCTTATATTATTATACAACCAAACTTTTTCTTTGTATAATGAAATGGAGGGCCTACCTCCACTGACGAGGTAATATACCTATCACAACCGCCACTTGGCACTTGGTTTTGTGCTTGCTGATCTCTTTGTCTCCCCTCCTCTCAGGATCCACCAAAATAGGAGAAAGTGGAGGAGGAAGAGAAGAACAAAAACGATGAAATGATCACTCCTCGTCACTCTCACTGCTTTTAATGGAAGATTGCAGTCAAGCCAGCATGACCACTTATGCTCTTCCTGGATATGTACATAAGTGGATTCTTCTTTTAAAAGTGAAAAAGAGAAAGTAAATTTTTCATTTTGTCGTTCCTCCGTCTGCCATTACAGCGACTACCACATTCATTCAATCACAATCCTCTTAAGTTTACCCGACAAGACAGCGGAAATGAGTGTCTAGCTTGGTCAACTTCTACTGCTCCCACCACTAGATTTTCTCAGTCTTATCCAATAATTTCGTTTGACGCTCCTCTTTGCCTAAGTAATTCTCTAAAGTGTGTTTGTACTTTCACCAGCCTAATTCTTTTCCGACTTTATTGGGTTTGTGTGACGCGGGCGTTGTTTTTTCAGGTGTGCAAACACAGGCACACATTTGCTAAACGAATCCTATCCTCTATTTCTACAAGAGACACAACTACAAAACTTCAACTTTGATCACCACAACCTCACCCACGCCATTTTCGATTTCTGCTTTCATACCACATAAAGAGCTTACCGTATAAACACACGGGATTAAAACCCTTTCACTGGTTGAGTGACATTGGCGAATTGCGGGGTTTGTAGGAAAGAAAGAAGAAAGAGAAAACATTTCGCTGACAATAATAATGAGTAACTCCAATATGGGGCATGTGTTTCATTCCATAATTCCAAACCTGTATAATCCTCTTTCTGTCTCGCTCCTTTTGTTATTATGCACAGATGCAAAAAACGACCTCTTTCTTGACATCAAAACAGAACGTGTAAACAGTCCTGCGGTTTAAGCATCTTATTTTCGTTTCCGCCTCGATCTGCTTATTTCTGCTTTACACCAGGAATTCAACTAATTTGTTTTCACAAACCTACCAAATTACAGTTATTTTTAGAACCCTGCCACAACAGTCTTCTGGGTGGGTAGCTAGTACTGTTCCCTTTACTCTCGTATGTTGTATATGTCCAAAAGTAATTATAAGACCTTGCCAGGAACAATTTTGATTGTGTGCTCCAGCTAAATTATAATAAGAGTGGCTACGCTCAGACACAGGATGATGGAAAGAAACCCCTAAATTTCTGTTACATTTTTCTAATAAATTCAAAGAAATAGCACATGGTCTTGACTGCTAAATATGACGGAGAAATAAATTGAAGATGAAGAACATATTTCAGATTTTTTGTTTCTACATAAATAGGGCTCTTATTTTTTTCTGTGAAAATAGGGCACCCTGTAATGCAATGCATAAACTGCAGAAATGAATCAAGAATTATAGTATTTGGAGAACTATTCCTACTAACTAGGTTACTCGCAAAGTAGCAGCGAACATTGTAACTTTTTGGCCTTCATCTGTTTTAGGCTCCTCCTGTATATCTAATAGATATAAGATCGTAGGCCACATATAAATCTAGTACCAGTGAATGCACACATTTTTCGGAAGAACCTATCTACGTTCCTTTTAGCTGTCCTTCCTTCCTTCTTGAGGTTATTCTCCAGAGCGGCGGGAGAATATCCCCACTCCCTAAAATGTAAAGATAGATTGGAGGAAGCCTCATCCTCTTAAAGAACGCCGGAGAAAAATGTGTATAGCAGCAGACGGGAGAGAAAGAAGAATAGAGAAAGCGACCGCGTGGATCGATTTCCCTCAGTCTTTTCTTCAACTTTGTAGCAACACACAAAACAGATTCTCTTTTCTCAATGGTGATAGGAAGCGGTGGTGGTGGCAGGGGTACCAGGATATCTTCTTGAGACTTGTACTTCTTTAGACCCTACTGGGTAACATATAATGCATACTCAAGATATATATAAAATCCTTTTTGATGTTTTGCGCTGCTTTTGCCAGCACACACTTGCATTCTCGGCATTTTCAATGCGACTACTACTACATCTTGTGTAAGTACTGGAGGGAAAGTGGGAAAAAACAAGATAGATAGATTCTTCCGCCGTTGAAGTAGTAAAAGAACGACCCAGCGAGGTTCAGTAGTGCATTTCTCTGCTCTTTCTTTTCGTCTCTCTTTCTCTGTCTTTGTATTTCGGCGTGTACACTTTTTCCCAGGGTTTCTTGCAGAACGAAAGTCGGATAAAATCAATGGGTTAAACTGCTTTTGGTGAAAAAGTTTAGAAAAGACTCTGTGTCGCCGAGAATAATAGAGCCAATATATTATGCATATTACAAACCAACTTTGTATTCATTTTTATATGGATCATACCATTCTAAACCATGTACCAACAAAGAAGCGGGGGGAGAGAGAAAGTAAATATGATAAAACGATAAACTAACTCTTTTTCCCGTTTTCCTTCAATAATAACGTGAGCTAGATTGCTTTACATGTAACTCAACACCGTCGTTACTCTTTTTGCTAGGCCAACTGTCGATGCAAAAAAAGCAGTGCAGTAGAAGTTGTGGTGGCGGGAGTAGGAGTAGCAGCAGCAGCAGTATAGAAGAAGTATTGCTTTTGGGGAATAACTTTACGAAACATGCCTCAGTTCCATTTTTGGCAGCGAAGATACGTAACTAAACTTCCTATTCAAACAAGATAGTATCTTTTTCTGCCATTTCTTCCTCTTCCTCTTTTTGGATGTCTGCTGCCGCGAAATCATCGTTATGTTATTTTTGGGTGGCGGTGTTACACTGTTTGCGTTCTCAGGTTTTTGCACGATCGATGACAACTCGTGCATTTGGGAGTAGCTTATGTGAGAGAGAGAGAAAGCACATTTTTTGTGTGCCGTTCTGCAGAATGGATGGCCGACATAAAAAAAGAAAGAAAAAAGTTGCAGAAAAACACTGTGAGTTATTTTTTCATCGACTCTAATGTTTATGACAAGGTGGGAGTATAGTAATAGAAATAAAATTGAAGGAAAAGGGAGAAAGAGACGTATTACAGGAAAATCAACTGTGATGGAAAACTATATACAGCAGCCGACACGCAATCTTTCTTCAATCAAAACAGCCAGCCTTGCCAGCCCTGGTACAAGCATAAATGTAAAGAGAGACACAACAAACTGGTCAGGTGGTTTTTTTTATTTCTCTGCGGAGAGAAATGATTTGGTGTTGAAAACAGGAGAAAAAATGGAGTACGCCGTTGTTGTTTATTTTTAATGCGGTTCTGCTTCTAGCCGGCAGTTGGAGGACAAGATGGAGAAACATGGGGGGTTAGGGTGAGTCAGGCACGCTATTTTTTATGCTCGTTTCCTCGAAATTGGCATTCCGCTCAAATATTCTTCGAGATATTGACTAGCAGCTAGAAAGTGAATGACCTTTAATATTTTCAAAACCGTTGGGAGATAAGCAAGGTGGTAGGCCTGTACCGACCTGTAAAAAAATCATTAATATTGGATTCCGAGTGCATGCTCGTAAATACTCCCTTTTGTGTGATGATGTGATATTTATTTATTAACTTGGTGCTTGTCTGTTTCCCCAAAATAAATATCTTGTTCGTTGTGAGTGCGACGAAGAAACTTGATAGATAGTAAGATTGAAAGGGCAAGAAACTTTCTCTTTTCAATATCACCAGCAGCAAAGAGCTGACAGATAGAAGGAACAAGAGAAAAAGGAAAGAATGGAGAAAAAGAAAGTAACATCGCGAGAAATATTTATAGCCATTTATGCCTACATGTCTTTTGCCGGAGGTAGTAATGAAATCAACAATAATGAAAAACGCATAAAATTGTTCCTGCGAATGTGACCTGGGTAGTCAGGTACTCTATTTTGCAGAAAAACTTTCTTTCCTTTCACTACCTTTTCCTCTCTATCTTCTTCTCTCTTTACTTTGACACGCTGTTATTTGAACATTTTGCAAAATAAGCGCTGTCTTTGTTTATTCTCCCGATTTCATTCCATTTCTGTAAAAGACGGAAATTCTGCAGAGAAAGAGGATGAGAAAAGTAAAGCTGGTTAACTTTTTTTTACAAGAGCAGTGAAGCCTGTCACAGATAAAAAATATTACAGTACCAGGCCGAGGTATCGTATCGAAGCATTAAATATTTGCATTAAAATTCCCTTTGATTTTCCCTTTGCATTCCCAACAGCCGTACAGATGGATAAATGAAAGTAAATAAAAATGTAATATTTTTATTCCGTTCAAACTCGCATATTTTTTTTCTCCTTCAACAATTCTTATTTGTTGTAGACTCATAAGTAAAATTGGAACGTGTGCCGGGGCACAATTTCTCCAGCAGAAGAACGGTATCCCAGCTTATATGAGTACCAAGCGCGAAAAAATGAAAAATAAACACAGCAAAGTCCCAGTATAAATACCCAACGACAAAATTGATCTTATTACGCCAAAGTAATAAAATTTGGCAGCTTGTAAAAAAATCAATTGAACTGTGGCAGGTCTCCTCATTCCGATTTATGTTCTCTTTTCCAGGAAAGACTCACTATTGCATTTTTAACGGAAAAAGTTTTTATTGGAGAAAATGAATCAATGTTTACTTTTTGTAGATGAATACATATTCTTTGATGTAAATATACCAGCAGTCATGCATGCCAACTTCTGGTGGCATATGACAAGGTGAACTACACGATCCATTGTATTTGATATTTTCTTTGGAAGACTTTCCCTTTTCCCAGAAATAGCAGCAGGCACTGATGACGTTGGCAGTGGTAGTGAGAAAAATACGTGGCAAAGTATTATATTTCCTTTATGATTTGTGCCCTCCTGATAACTAATGCGGCTGTGATCCCTGACAGCTTAATACTTAACCGAATGGCAATACTCACACTAGCGTCGTATCACCATCATTTTTCCTGCCACTCATTCACACTTTACTACATACTTAACGGGCTCCGCAAACTGAAGGGAAATTAAGAGAGAAACTGTTTCTCTTGAAGTAAAAAAAGGAAAAAATGGAAGGTTATACGAATAAGATAAGTATCTATATCTACCCCATATTATATCGACATTACCTGTATCTATAAGCGTATAACATTTTTCAACTTCGTTTTCTCCCGCCATTTTTACGTAGTTACTCCTTGTGCACAAAACTCCCCAACGATGATGATAAAACTTTTTTACCCAGTTCGGTGGAAATTGCACAATAGTTTGTGGGTGATTCCTTTCACACATGCCAGCTTGTCCAAACAACAGTGTGGGGCCACACTGAATCCTTTTATCATTATTATTTCTTTTGCTAATTGTAGAAGTGAAGAAAGAGGAAAATTTTACTACTGACCTCTCTCCAAGACCAAAATTAGGTATGGGCAGACATGCAAATGTATATTACTTGTCAACATATGTACATACATAAATATATACAGCATTTTGTGTGAACTTTTTTCTCTCTCGTACTTTCTCGTTGTTGGCGGCTGTCGTCTTTGTTGAATAACAAGTTCTGTTTGTGTTATTTTATGCAAGACCGCAAACACTGAAAGAATTATAGAAATAATACGTTTTGTGGGTGATGGAGAGAACGAGAGTTTTTTTTATCACGGTAACTCCGTCAAACCATAAAGTATTGAAAGAACCTCCTCTCCCTCTCCCTGGCTGACATAGCCCTTCAACAATTCAATAATTGAAGCCAAGAGAGTTATAAAAAGGTGTTGCTTGCTGGTTGCTCTACCATCGCGATTACTCCTACTACTCAATTCACTCCCTGGTCCGCTATTACTCAACACATCCACTCAATCAATTACACACACTTGCACGCACACACGGTCAATATACCAGTCAAAATCACCTCTCTCTCTCCCTGCAGCAGGTACAGGGATGTACATAGTGTAAACTATAAAAGGAATTTTTCCCCATACAACATTTCAATTTGTTTTTCCAATATTCCGGAGGGTTTTTATTATGGGCATTATTGCTGGAGAAAATTGAATAGTGGTAAGACCAGCTAATGGGAATGGTTGGTAAAGAAACAAACAGCGAACCAAAAAATGAGTAAAAAGGCACTAAAGTTGGCAGGTTATATTTTGGGTTTATGTACTGACGTTAGTGCGACGGCTGATTTGTAAAGAGTTCAAAAAATAAACAAAGCCGAAATATTTATGGGGAGCTGTTGTTGTAATCTTTTGTTAGCTTTTTCCATTTCGAGTAATAGTCTCTCTAACGGAAGTAAAACAATACACGCACAATTCCTCTTTGAAGCGGCTTTGCAGCTGTTGGTGCTCTTCCCGGTATTACTTTAGAGACAAGAGGAGAGAAGCTCACAAAAACGAAACAAAAAAGTTATTTTTGGAAAATTGGAAGTGAGCTAAGGTTTTTTTCCAAACGCTTTATTACAAAGAGGAAAAAGAAAAATGGGAATATACACAAAAATTAGGATTTGTTGCCCAAAGGAAGCTGAATGGAAAAGAGGAGAAATCGTAAAAGTGAAGAAGAGTTAAAAAGAATGGCAGGGAAACGAGTGTGAGTGACGAGTGATTTAGATAAAATGCAGTTACGCCTGAAGAATTTTTTTTTCACTAGACGAGTCTTCTTTTTGTTTGATCGTTTTTTTCTCTCTTAAGTTGGAGTGGCTATTACTCTTAGCAATATCAAAGTCGACAAGTGTGGCAAAGAGAAAAAAAGAAGAAGACTTTCCAGGGGAAAGAGGGAAGGGTTGATTAATTCCAGAACGTAAATTGTAGGCAGTCTCAACTTCAAACGGAAAATGGTGCAATGGGCACTTCAAATATAATTTATTTCGTATATTATTGTAATTAATTTGTTTTCCCCAAGATGAAAGAGGATTGCCCTGAAAGCGAGGAAAAAATAACCCAATATATGGATTTTCTTACTTTGTACCAAGCTTCGCTCAACCTCGTAAAGGAGTACAAACGGCGCACGGGATTATGTACAGCAACGCTAATAATAGGGGAGGATTACGGGAAAAGAAATAAATTATGAGCTCGTGTGCGACTAAAATTATGAAATTAGAAAAGGGACATTATCCGCATAATGGCACCATTTTCCAGGGGCAGGTAGGCGGCATGTAGGTAGCACGTGTCTAGATGGCCTATTAAGTAGATGCCTTTACCAATACGACAATAATTATGATGGCGTGGAATGGCTGCGTCGGAGAAAGCGAGTAACAAATTTATGAATTCCTCATCAAAGTCGACCCGACAAGGGGAACACATATAGGCTGTACCTGTGCGTACAGAGAGTACCTACTTCTATTTTCCCTGCCGTAGGGAAAACTCCAGTCGTGCCAGAAAATGGTGCATACATTTAATTAATTACTATTTCCCTCAACTTATATATGCCTGATGTCATTAGCATTTTGTGTGTCTCCTCCTGTCTGGCGGAACGCTCTGTATCGTCGTTATTGATTGCCAGAGGGACACCGTAAAACTCGTGCGGTTTTGTGACAGTCGGAAATCTTCAGGATACGGACTAGCAGACAGAAAGAAATGATAATTTCCCGCTATTGGCAGTAGCGTGTGTTAGTGAACTTGACTTTTGTTATGGTACGCGTCTCTAAAATTGTGACAACTGCGTATCATTCACAAGGGAGTACTACCATCAATTAATTTGTCTGCGTCTGGCACCCCGGCATATATGTCGGAGAAACTGTATATAGCGTATGTCAATATCCCTACCTGATCGAAACTACGTGCAATGAAAAATTAACAACTTTTCAATTATTCCTGGACGCATATCCCGGTGCACCTTGGAAATACTCCGTGTCCCCGATTTTGTGTGCAAGAGCGTCACATTTTAGCGCCTGGCCCAGCAGCAGCAGCAGCAGCAGCATTTAAATTCAATTTGTTGGGGAGGCTTTCATGATGGTAATACTTTCTCTGGGAAATAATACTCCCATTAATGATGCCCGGCTTTTCTTTTGCATATTGCGTTGCTCCGTCTCTGTTACGCTCTGTTGACTGTATGCGGCGGAAAACGGGAAGAATATTTGCATTTTATGTTCACTGTGCACTGTTGTCGACGTAAGCCCCTCTGCAATTTTGCAACGGAGACTTTCTCTGAAAAGAAGAAATAAGAACACAACTTTGACATGGTGTGTGTTTCTTTTTCACTGTCCATTTCTCCACCATGTGAGTGTGTAGAAGGAAACGGTATCGCCCAAAAACGGGGAAAAGGCTTGTGAGTGTCGGCTGTCTACATTGCTACTTGCCTGCTTCCCTGAAATGCGTAGATCGATAAGTAATTAAGGAAATAGAGGATTAACTGTTTGAAGAAGAGGATAAAGTGGAGTTGAGGTAATGGCAACGATGCGCGACTATTTATGTACAGTAAGGTATATATAGATGTGGATTATTTCTGTATCGAATATATTCACACAAAGTATGTGTCTAGAAAAACGGAGTCGTTGCAATACACGAATTGTTATCACTTCACCATTTCCCCCGTTATTGAGCATTTTCCTCAATTGAAACCCGACGACGACGGCAATGGAACCAGAAAATGTACCGTGGTACACCGACTGAAATTGGAAGTTAAAAAGGAGAGGGAAATTTGTAGAGCGACAGGATATAGTGAATCCCCACACACACACATCAACCAGATCGTGGGGTACTGCAAACCTTCGTAAAAGTGCATAGCGGCAGCACAGCCGGAAAAATTGTAGGGATTTAAAGACTTTATCCGACAAACAGAGAAAGTCGAAGAGTGCGCAATAAAAAAGAATATTTTCGTGATAAGCGGAAACAAATAAGTGTATTTTAGCGGGAACCATTCAACACACACACAGGCGGAGAAAGTGAGAGAGATATTTAGACGTAGAGTAACGTAAATGGGTTGCCAGTTTTGAATGGTGAAGAGAAAGGAAATGAAGGAAAATCGCGGAGAAAAAAAGTGATACAAAACGGGCGGCGTGTAATGTAACAGTAATGTGAAAATGATGGCAGCGAGGAGAAAGCAAAGGAGAATTTGACTGCTGTTACGTCTCCGCTTTCCCTCTCAAGGCAGATAAAAAAATTACTTTCAGCTTCCTTCAAATTATCTCACTTTTTTTTACTATTCTCAGAAAATGGGGAAAACCGGTATAAAGAAAAATGATAAAAAGATGTTGAAATACCTTATGCTCGTTTTTTGCTTGTCTCAAATTAATTAATGTGCGCCGAGAGCAAGCCGTACGTTACTAAAAATTAGATTCCCGTTTGACTTAATATCATCCAGGCAGATCGAAAGAACAGCCTTTCTTCGGAGATAAAAGCGAATCCCGTTTTCATTACAACTACCCACCTTCCCGTGTCTCTGCTGGAAGCAGGGCGGGAAAATGAATGGCTCCACCGGTTGGAATGCATTTCCAAAAATCGCTCCTGTTTGAACAAAATGCATTTATGCAAAATCCTCCTTGTGCGCTCCAGCGACAGAACAAAAATCGGATTAGCTACCCTCCTAAATGCATTCCCTGCTGTCGTTCTACAACAAGCTTTAGGGAAGTTTTCCACTTTTACGCGGATCAAAAATTCTAAACCCCTTTCCGAATCAATTACACTTATTTAAAATGCACTTCATGTGAGAGCCTCCCTTTTTCTCCGTGTCCCCGAGACAAATTCACACACAAGGAACAAAATACTCCAAATTCTTGTGCACACACGCCTGCATAATAACTGTATAGCTGCAGCACTCTTGTAGCGACAAAAACTGAATTCTAATAAATTTCAACTTCATCCATATTCATTTTTCCAGCCGACGGAACAATAATAAAAAGTACAGGAGAACATTTGCACATTATCAAAAGAAATGAGATAAAGGCTTCTTTTCTTGTTCGCTCAGATATTTATAAATACTGTTGCAGTCTGTCATTTTGTCAGCGTCACAAAGTACGTAAGAGCATCATCGAAGTTGTTATGATTTTCGGGGAACAAGAAACTCTCTCCCTTTCTGGCTGTAGCAAACAGGGAATATAGACATAATCCCTTTCCTACCTACTCGCATCGTCTTTTGCTTCAAATACGATGCCGGAAATCCATATAGTTAAAAAGCAAGGGAAATGCGGTAATCATTATAATTATTGTATATTTTCAATCCACAATTAAATGGATACGTCTTCTTCGTGTTTCCTTCTTGCTGGAGAGCTCTAACAGCCCCCAATTTTCGGGATGTAACAAGCTAAGCCACACTTCTTTGGAGAGACTGAGCCGAAGAACCGCAGGACGACATGATGATAGATATGGAGAGTCTGATGAAAGGAGATGAATTGAAACCACATTTCCCGAAATTTCCAATTTTAAGAGGAGAGTACGACAAGAAAGACGGATGCTTTTCTGGGAAGGGAGGTAAATAAAGGAGAGTGGTTATGTGCGTCTGTAAAACATCACCCATGAAGAAAGCGAGGGAAAAATGGAGAAGGAAGAGCACAAAACTGAAAAGTGACGAAGAAAAGATGCGAGGGTAGGCAAGTGTATACACACGCATATCAGTCTTCTTATCTCTTCGCGTCGTCGTCATATCTGCGTATAGCTAGCTCTTCCTGCTCTGCCGTATACGTTCTTTTGTTCCGTTTGGAAAATGAGTGAGTGAAGAGTAAACGACGTTAAAATTCTCAAAAAGCGGATGGTGAGAGAAAAGTTTTTATATTTAAAATGCTGTACCCTTCCCCAACTCTGCCTGTCGCTCTCTATCTATCTCTCTCTCCACTTTGACGAGATGACAGATGCGTGTGTACGAACGGAAATGTTTTACATACTGTAAACGGCAAGATTTCATTATAATTCCTGGGACGTGGTATCAGTCTTAATAAGAAAAATTTTCAAAGGGGTGAACATTTTGTGGGAAACTCTTGTGTGTAAATGGTGGTGTGGTTATCATTCTTATCTCTGCTTTCCTTCTCTCTCTCTCGTGTAAGTAGATGGATGGATGCAGCCAAAGGGAAGAAAAAGTTTCTTTTATTTCTCAAACACAGTAAGTTAATACGTATAATAGTAATAATAATAATAATAATAATAATAATATGCTGGAATGATTATACCAGATTCTCTTCCTGCTCTGCTCCCTTTCATTTCTACCAAAATAGGTAAAGACACGCAAGAGGAAATCCTTTCAAAATTTTGTGCCTCCACGACTGCAAACTATGTTGAGATTTTCAGTGTCTTTTTATCCATATAATTTAAAATTTGCCACTTGAATTGACATTCACAAAAGTTGGTTTTGTTCTTCGTAAGCAATTTTCTTTCCGCTTCTCTAGAAACAGAGAGGAAAGAGCTCTTCTCTTTTTTGTCTCTCTGTGCTCTTTCTTTCTTCACTCTCTCTCTCTCTCTGAACGATTATTTCTGAAAGTTAAACAAGGCTCACTTTACAAGCCATCTATCATAATTCTCCACTCTTTCCGCTCAACTCCAAGTTCACTTCAGGAAAAGCTAATGATAACCCATAAAAGCATCCTATTACAATAAAAACCCTATCGGAAGGAGAGCGTTCGCATTTTTAACCCAACCTTTTTCCCTGTTTACCATACATGTTTTCCCGGGGTTTGTGCCTGTCGCTCCTTTACTTGCTTGCGTGGCTGTTTACTTCCTGTTTACTGCTTTCAGAGTTCCGCAGAAATAGAGAATTTTGGCATAATAGTAGCATATCCCATCCCCGTTTTTTGATGTTGCCTATTTGACAGTATCACTTGTTATCACTTCACAACAACTACTACTATATTCTACGTATAAATATAGTGTGCTTGGCAACTCTACTATCTCATTTCTCGCCAGTTAGTTTACCCTTTCTCTCTCTCTCGCTCTCTTCCGTAGCTCCTTTTGTGTGCCTTGATTTTCTCTTTTTCTCCAGAGCGGAAAGATGCAAGCAGATACAAAGATTTCATGGGCAATCCAAGTGGAAGAGAGAAAGTCAAGTCAGAAAGCATCAAAAATGCATGTTTGCTTGTGTGAAATTTTCCTGACATGAGAGAAACACATGCAGAAAGATGTTATAAAATGAGCAAGCATATTTAAACGTTTAAAGAACTCTGTGATTCTGACGACGACGGGTGAGTAGAGCTGTTTTTAGGGTTATTGAGAAGCATTACTTAGACATGACATGAGGCAACGTAGATAAAAACGGGACTACGGGACTCTGTTTAGAGATTCCCAGAGTGTATGTCTGTCTGTGTGTGTGTTTGCAAGTGGCAGTCAAGTGAAAGCAAGCAAAGAGTTGTGCATCAAGCAGACATCAAAAAATTTCATATTACTCCTTGGTCCCCATCTTCTCTCTGTTTAAACATTTTCCAGACAAGTGTGCTGAACAGCTTCTGCAAAGAGGCTATTGACTCTGCCGAGAAGCCATTTTTACGCAAATGGATAATGGGGATGGTAGTAGTAGTGGTAGTAATGGTGCTAAATTTATAGTGACTGACATTTTCCTTGTTGTCGGGGTAGTGATGACGATGATGCTGATACTGATGATATTACACTTGGGTTTAAGAGAAACCCTTGAAGGAAGACATATTACCATTCCGTAGAACTACATCTGCAGTTAGGAGAATTTGGAGAAAGCGAGAGGGAGAGGCAGATAAAACAATTTTAAAGATGAGAGCATCCATTCATTGAATGGGGATCAAAGAAAACGTCAGAGGAAAAAGATGGAGAAAAGGTACAAGATAACTGCTTGGTAGACAAGGTACTCTTTATGGTTTTTTTGTAGTGTGGAACGATAAAAGTAGCGATTTGGGTAGTCTTTCTGCAAACGGAAGGTACGCTTTTCTCTGAAGAAGAATGACTATCGAGCCAAGTAGAATTGGAGTGCACTATGAAAGAAATTGCACAAGAGATAATTAAAATATATATATCTCTCTAAGACTGTTACATCATTTCTTTTCTCAAGGGTTTTGACGTCGTCTGATTGTACCCAGATGAACGTGCACATTGAGATGAGTGCAGGAAGAGGTGAGATCAAACGAGGTAGCTGCAAGTAGAGCGCACTCTTCTGGAAATTAATATACAAAATACCAAGTTGCTTGCACAGAAACGCTGAATTTAAAACGGGAAACATAAAATACAAACGAATGCATTATGAAGGATGCATGATGGACTTACATTGTACGAACAATCGTAAAGTGAATGGAAGAAATGCTCCAAATTTAAGGGTCTACTCGACAAAGAAAATTTTCTATTTATTGTGGTAATGTGGAGTAATTTGAAGAGGTTTAGGGGGATTTGAGGTTGACGTCGACAATGGGGATGGGGAAGGAGCAAAACTTAATTGAATGGGAGGGATGGTGCAAGGGTATATATACATTCGAAAGTTTAATTCGTTATGACTCTTTGAATGTGGAAGGAGATTAAAAATTACTTAAACACGGCTTCTAATTACATATTATTGTGTACAAACGTACGGGAAAGAAATGAGGTTAGTTCCAAGGTCCTTTATGAAGTAAGCCTCGGTTTACATACGTGCAAGAGAAATTGATTAAATGCAAAACATTAAATGCAATTGTCTGTGTGGAAGAGTTCAATTACGAAAATAGATTGCCTTACGAAAAGAAAATTTCTAGCGAAGGCTATAAAACACGCACACACGATCCTAAAATTAAGTAATTGAATCTTTACCACCGACAGCGTCTGCATTAGGTAGGTAGGTGGTGGCGTATCGAAAATTTATTTGGTAAGGGTAAGAGGCACATTTCATCACCGATGAAGTTTCCAGTGGTTTAATGGTGGCGCAGCAAACCGCGAGAAAACTTTCAATACCGCACCAGTTGAAGTAGTAAATGCTGAAATTCTGTTCTCTCGCGAGAGTGGCATGCTATAGGCAGTGTCAGTAGGAGAAAAAAACAGTAAAACCTGAAAAGGTCAACAAGAAAAAAGTTTTCTGTTCTTCAAATAAACACTTTTCATCCTTGAACCTCTTTGTACCTGAAATACGCACATTACTAGGGATTTATCGGGAGAAATCGAAGTCTCTTATATACGTAGACGTGTATAAAAAGCTTAGGACTAACTATCTAATTGCAGAAAGTCACAAAAGTTTGGTACACTTTGATATTACTCGGCGGAAGTATTACTCTTTGTTAGTAAACAGGTTTGACACTTAATATATTTACAAAGTGTGTTTGGTTGTAGGAAATTTTTTACACGCTACCGTAACTTTTTTAATAAAGACCGCACACTTTTATTATAGCTATAGTGTTATTGTCTCTAAAAGCATATTCTTCCAACGCGATATTCTGAATGTAGCCCCATTTCCCATTAAAGACTGACTTATTGTTACAGATTTCAGGATACATTGCTCCTGGTTTTGTTGTCTTTCTCCTTCGAGTATACACACACGTTGTTGTTCCGCTTAACATTGTTGTAGTATTTCTCCGCGAGAAAAGTATGCCATAAGCCCCTATATAGCCTCTTAATACTTTATGCGTGTGTAATATTATGTATTTTCACTTGTGCTAATGGAAAATGCATGTTCCTCTGTTTCACGTAACTGATCCTGTGAACTCAATCACGATCTTGGGAAACAGTTCAAGCTCACACAAACTGACAGGTAAACAGGCAGCTCGGGTTGCACGATGGCAGACAAAAAAAACCTTTGTGAAGAAGTAAACAAACTAAACTGTATGTGTGTGCATAATCCAATACAACTTGGCAACTTTATTTATCCTTCTTTTACCACACCAAAAAGCCGTCTGGCAGTCGAGTTGGTGGACGAAAAGGAAGAATGTAAATGTAACCAACTCCTGGGTGGGTTGGGAAGCAAGGTACAGGTTTAACAAGCAGAGGACTTTCTAGCAGTTATTTCCAAGTTATTTCTGGACAACATCTCTCGAGTTGTTTTTCTCCGGTTTCCAAATTCAATTATCGTAGTGTTCCCGTTATAAACAGCGGAACTACTGAAAATGTTATGGCATGCTTACGTAAACAGTAATGGTAGTTAGTAAATTATCGGAGTCATCATCTATGTACTGAGAAAATTATTTTGAATAAGTTGTGTATACGGTTGCTACTTCAGCACACTTTTTTAATAGTCAGATCACCAATACCTCAGAAAACGAGCACTTTTTGATATAGTTGTAACATGATAGTACTTAATCAACAACTCGATATATTTTTTATTTGTTATGTGATTGAGATTCCCTATATTTGTTATTTATTGTTCCAGCTCGTATTTCAAATCAAGTGATCCATATTCTATGTAACCAATTTTTAAATTGTTTTCGCAGTTTAGTAGTAATTGCTGTTGTGAAGAAAATTAATATAATTTACATCACACGAAATTACACAAACTCTGTATTGGAGTTATATAACCACTTGTTTAGATGTAACCACGCATTTGCAGTTGTTAGATCTTTCGCTAATCACATTGTACTGGTTAGGTTAGATGCTCTAATGGAGGGAAATTCCCAGGCGCTTTGATCTTGCATTTTATTTGATGTGGAAAACTAAAATTGGCGGAGTTGTTTAGTTTTGCGGTAGCGTTATGGCGTGATATTCCATCGTAATATTATTTTTGCAGAATTGTACATTACACCAGAAGAGTTAACGATCTGATCTTGGGATGACTAAATATTATGGAACATGGCTCGTATGTTTTTACTTAGAAAACCTTCTCCCAAGCGATTATGTTTCAGTTATCTATTGAATCAAACTCAAACCAGATATATCTAAATTACAGACCTCGTACTAGCTTGCTTCGAAAAGGGTTTATATGCCAGAAAAGCACTATATCAATTTCTATTCCTTGAACTCTCGATGGCATAATCTTTGAAAAACTTGCAAATTTATGTGATTTCAGCAAATAAAATTGATACCCGTTAAAACTTTACTCGTCCACATCAAACTCGTATCTAGATCGTATTTTCAGCTTACCTAAATAATTCTAATGAAAGTAACTCAGTGTTTTCTATTACATTCTCTTGTAATCTCCATAAAGGTTCAGTAGTTCCTTCAGCCCCCACAGACAAGTGGTCAGGGGGCTAGTGGTGGCAGCACCACCGCTTTCGTCCCTGTTAAACCCACATTTACATAAAGCCTCTGCCGCCGATTATGATAAGGATAGGTAAATTGCCTAGAAAATTGAATCCGAAAACGATTTCTGTTCGCAACCCACAACTCCTTTAAATGCGTCACATGCTTTCTTCCAACAGCATGGTAGCACCGTAAATTTGAAAACCATACAAGAGCGCACCACAATCTTCCTACCAAACGTTTTCCACAAGGTGATACTTAAACTACAATTTTACTGAGACGCTCGCACAAAAACAAATATACCGAAAAGGCTGGAATATGAGTAAGAAGACACGTAGCAAAGGCAGAAGTACTTTTTTGCTACAGAAAGGAAATAGCGCATGGCGCAACCGTTGATAAAACCGTTGTCTGTACATACATATGCGTATCTGATTTATACCGCTGTGGGTTGTGCTATTACCATAAAGAGAGCTATCATACCTATAACGACACGAGAGACTTTCTCTAAAAAAAGGGAAAGCAGCTCTCTGATGGCACTTTCTCCGTATTATTCCTTCTTAAATAGAACTTACGTATAGGCAGTAATAATAATAGTTGTTGAAGCTTGTACACTTATATAACAATGGGATTTATACATTCCAGCAATGAGCGGTTGCTCAAAACCGACAAACATGCACGCAGTAAAGCTCAAATCTCCATTATGAATGGGCGGTAGTATTGTCCCTTCAAGACACACAAAAGTGTAGTTGTGGCCAAGTTGAATGGCACACACATAATATTTTTCTCTTTTAAAACTTCCTTACCATCATTCCTGCTAGGAGCTGCACAGAGAAGCGGGAGAAATATGGAAGATATTTTGTTTCATGCAGCGGTACTGATGTTGTTGTAGGCTTTATATGCATGCGTGGCTTAGCTTTATTGAACAATCCCAGCCGTTGCCATAGTCCTTTTTATCCCCGACCATGGAAAAAACTACAAGGGAAAGTGATTCTTCTTAAAGCATATACCCAACGTACAATGTAGCATTCATATACGTACGACGGTGAACTTGGACGACGAAAGCAGTACAGCAGAAGGGCTACAGCCAGAGAGAGAAAAAACGCTTTTAGGAAAGCTTTCACTTTTCACCGGGAAAATGGATCGACGAGGCTATTTGGTAATGTCCACATGTCCACACACAAACAACCACTAAAATGGCCAAGAGAAGCAGAATCAGGAGAGTAGAAAGAATTGCGAGTAAAGGAGGAGCGCAGAGAGAACCCGGGTGTTTGTTGTTCTTCTAACTCTCCAACCATATAATTTTAAAAGACACACAAGTCGAAAGATAGAGACAGAGAGAAAGTATTTTGTGCGTAAATTTTCAACAGCACAAAATGCCTGTTTTCTTCTCCGTTAAGTGCACCCTGGCTTTCTCTCTCTCTCTCTCTCTCTTTCGTACACACACTCTTTACGAGAATGTACATAGTGGGTGTCTCTAACTATAAGTTTCTACATTGGCCCCGCTCCCAATAAACCCTCAGTAACAAAGGACAAAACACAAAGCAAGTGTGGTGGCGTCATCAAGATTATCATCATCATTCCCACCACTACACTGACATTCAGTTGAATCTTTTGCCTTTTTCTCCTGGTACCCAAAACACTGTTAGAGAGAGAGAGAGAGAGAGAGAGAGTTCTATGTAAGTGTGTGTATTTTTGGGCTCTTAAAGTGCTACAGACAAAAGGCGAGTTTTGTCTGTCAGATAAACAAGGTGTGCATTATGTTATTCAATTCACCACCGCTCCCGCCACACAACCACTTTAATACGTTTTTTTCCTTTCTTTCAAACTTTCTTTCGTTAACGTTACAATTCTATAAGGATGGATGCTTCCCGAAAAAAATGCTTATACGCCAGACCACTGCCCTTTTTACTTTATTTGTGGCTCTTTCCTTTTGCTTCTTACTGTCCAACTCCATATATTATTCTTTTTTTTCTTTCCCAAAGGGAACAAAAATATTTGGGGAAAACCCGTCCGTGTGTGTTGTGTACTGTATCCGCATAAAGGCGCATTTCACAACTTGATTAAAAGCACTTTCTTCCGTTTTTATGGTTTCAGACGAGTATACAAGAAATAATGTTGTTTAATTTATCCCTGAATAAGTAGGTTGGGAACGTTATATGGACTAAAAATGAGTACTTCTACACTTGTATACTGTGTAACTACTGTAACCATGCTAGCAATTTGCTATAATGCTAGCATATATTACTCCGGAAGTGAAGATAGCTGGACGGGGACGATCCGCTCAAACATTTTGCAGTGTTCCTCCGGATCACAAAAAAGGCTGTAGGGAGTCCGGAGAAAATTTTTGTGGTCTTTTGTGCGTATACCTTGTTATTCCACACTGTAGAAGTTGAAGTTGTTTCCTAATCAAGCCTGTAAGCACACAGAAAATTGCAAAAGCTCTCAAATATGAGGTTACCTGTTTAACACACAGACTCGCACATGAACTTACTGATGTTCATATTTAGAAAATAAAATGTTTTGCAGCATTTTAGTAGGTCAGCAAAAAGCGGGGTTTCTAGCAAAACGCTCTTTATACCTATAGACACGTTTTCTCGATAAAACTAACATTAATAGGTCTATTAATTGGAATGTGTGTGTATGTGGGTGGGGGGGTCTGTGTCAGTAGATTTTTAAAACTTTCTCCTACTCTCACTTTTTCTTCATACAGCGGTCATGCTGAGGCAAGCTTTTTCTACTTGTTTGTACAGACGAAGTTAATGAATCTGAAAAAAATCAATTTCAAAACTCTGCTTAGCTGTAAAGACGAAGAAAAAAGTTTGGAATTTTCTCCGTTCCCCATTTTTTCCTGCCAGCTCTATCGAACACGGACATACAAGAAAAAAAGTTAAAAGAATTTTTCGCAAATTAAAACAAGATGATTCGTGCTTGAAGAAAAAATAGAAAGTTGTCTTATACATATACAGCACATGTTAATAGTATTGCTATGCGTGTGTGTGTGTTAAGAGTGAAACGGTGAAAGTGGGGGAAAGTAGGTATAGCAAGGATCTCTCCTAAAGATGATAATAATAATAACTGTAAAAGGTTTTGTGCTAGTTTTCTTCCATTTCTATGTTGTTGGTGTATGTACTTTTATCAGCATAAAAGGTTTTTTTCACCAAGAGAGTTTATAGCGTCATCATCGTCGTCATCATCGTGATCCCTTCTTTCTCTCTTTCTATTTTTTTGCAAAACAGCAGAATAGTAGAAGAGAAAGAGGGAAAGAGTGAGTGAAAAAAGAAAGTTTCCCGGGACCATTCCACTTGTTTCCTTTTTTGTTCCCTCTTTCTCTCTTCATGTCAGATTGTTTATGATATTTCTTGTAGGAAAACTGGTTTTTCTTTTTTCTCCCTCTCTCTTTATATTTTTTATCCGAAGCAGTTTAGTTTCACTATTTTTCTCCTCTTTTTACTGCCCCGAAGGATTTTCACACGAATTATGGAATGGCTCAACTTTCCTTCTCTCACAAACAATTCCCACGATCTCCTCGACTGTGCCAGCGTCGTTACGTTGTCTTTGAAAAACAACGTTTTGAGGGAAGAAAGGAAATTGAAATGAAAAATGTATATCTAATATTGTCTTTTCCTAACACGTCAGCCTATAAGGTATAGGGATACGTCTAAACTTGATATTTAAAACACACAAAAATAAAAAGAAAAACCACCCCGAGAAAATCTCTAAGTGTCGTCTAGCGTGCTTCCGCAAAATTTAAGGGAAAGCGTCAGGAGCAATAGAAAAAAAGTTAATACATGTTGGGCACATTAAGAAATTCTTCACTTACCCAGATTGCGGTTTTTCTGCACATTTCTCTCCAGAGAGACAGTGAAAGAGTATTGCTAAAATAAATAGACAGCAATTCAGTTTCGGGACGCTAGAGAGGGAAAGAGAAAGAAGGCGCACTTACTTTGAATGATCTTCTCACACTCTCTTTCCTCTTTATTTTGCCAAAAACTATTAAACTTTCACTGTTGCAGAGATGCAAGTGCTATTCATATATATACACACACACGTATGCATCGAACAACAGACCCACACTTCCTTCAAAACTCCCTATATAACTGTCTTACGGTTACTCCTCAAAGTGATGAGGATATTATGGAAGAAGGATTTCAAGAGTTGTGCAGCCAAGCAAAAAACAAACGCTGCTCAGACATTATTTGAATGGCACGACGGAAAAGTTTGCCGGGGTAACAAACTTTTTTTCTATTTGCACAAAAGTTACGTGCTTGCTTGTACAAAGTTTTTAAAGAAATTATCCCTCTAATCATCTTTTCACGGTAGCACAAGCGAAGGTGGATAAAAAACGAAATATATATACCTCCAACAATGCACATTGTTACACCGTTACTGAAGGAGCGTGCTGTAATTACCGTTTTTGGTTACCCTGCACTCAACGAAAAAGTTTAACAAATATTGCAAACTGCTTGAGGTGGATGATGCTTCACCGGGACTGACGTCATTTACAGGGGTGACAAAGATAACGAAAAGGGAAAAGTTTCTCAAAGCTGCTGCAATCTTATTCTAGGTAATTTTACCAGGGTTGTGCAAGATAATTCGTAGTATAAATTTTTCCAGATATTTGTGCATTCAAACTAAGTGGTAACGTTAAGATCTACACTTTAATTGCTCAATCCAAAATAATAATTACTACTTGTTCTAAAATTGAATTGGAGATATTTGTTAGCTACTGCATGGGTGCAATTTTTGTTTTTGTACGACGAATCATATTAGTTCAAAGTGAGATTTTTTGACAAGCCTACTTGTAATATGCCTATGTGGTAATTTAATTTTGGTAATTCTACCCAAAAACGAAGCTATACACCGCAAATGCATTCATCTTTTTCTCTCGCCTTCCATCCCGAGATGATTCGAGTGCAGTGCTTTCGAAGATGTACTTGCCAATCTTGCAACCACTCTGGCTAGGACAAACTCTTGTCGTGTACTAGTTGTATTCCTGTTTGTTGCTGACACCTGGGAATATAGACACATTTATAATTCATGGTAGATTGATCAGCATTCTTGCACAACGCGAAAGAAGAAGCATTTCCTCCGTCGTGTTATATCGTTCTCGGTGATGGAGTGTTGTCTTGTACAAGTTGCCACTTCCCTCGTCTCTCTCGCTTTCTCTCTTGTTTGTTCCCACCCTCGCTTTTATCTGCAGGGCATTGTACTTCCTTCAGCTGTTGTCTGTATCTGTGTAACCTTCTGAACAACATTCCACATACGTAATACGTACAAACAAACACACACACACACACACACACACTTACCTCCTTCATACCCCCACCATCAGATCAATACCAATGCTGCCACAAAAAGAAGATATTATTAACTGCGGTTGATACATAGATACCCATTTTAGTCCCTTTTTGGCACCCGAGTGTTGTATAAACATGTAATCCCAATCATCATAATAATGTCCCATCGTCGTTGAATACACATCTCGTTCCGAGAAGACTCTTCTCCAGAGAAACCTTTGTTCAAGGGCTTATCCTGCTCCCCATACAACTAGTACTCTCCAACAAGCTTTACATCTCTGCTTGGATTTGCAAATATTTACCACTTCACTTTCTTCAAACTATGAAGGTAGGTATACAGCATATACTACACATCCATCCACTCTATGGCCTTCATAAAATATTTTTCGATGTCGATCTCCTCATGTTTCTATTTCGTTCTTGTGCGCGTGCTGTACCTATATATGTTTCTTTTTTTCAGAGAAAAACAGGGATACATTTACTATTGCTTTTTGCATTGTTTTCTCGGGTGTCACGCTCCAGCGTTATCTATTATGTATCCTATTTTCATGTAGATTTCACCAAGACTCCATGCTATTTCCTCTCCTACCTTGTAGTAATATCAATGTAGCCAAAATGTGTTTTCGATTTATTGCTTGGAAGCAGCTTTTATTACAGCACTGAAAACAGCCGTAAACGAAAATATACGTCATCGATTTCCTACATATTCCTTATTTCCCTTCCAATTTACTTTTCTAAATAGTAAAATTACTCCCTACTTTGTGCCAATGATGAGATGATCTATTGTGTATACACTTGGCGTTATATATGTTTACCCAAAATCCCCGGGCGAAGTGTGATCCAAATCAATTTTTGAGCAATGCATGATCTGCTCACCCCCGTCTAAAATGTGTTTGCGTAATCTTCGAATCCACACTCAAAACTGTTGTTTCCCAGTAAAGTGATTTTGTTGGAAATGTACACAAATATTTGGTAATGTATTCCATCCAATGCGCTACGCTCATATCCATATCCGGTTAGCAGTGCAGAAGAGACGATTGAGATATTATGGCCCTGAAAAACGCCTGAGCGCTTTAGTTATCCTGCTGCATGCATAACCAAAATGTTGCGTCCTGATGTGCGTGGTGGTGAGTGTCAGTCTATGGGCGCGTGAGGTATTAAAGGCGGATAAACGCGTACTTGAAAATTTGAATAGTGGTGAGATACGGGTATAAATAAATATATTCTCGGGATTATTCTCCTCGCTGTCTGCACACCCGCACACTGTAGACACTCTTGCTATTTGGGAGTTGGGAGAGGACTCGCCTTCCACCGAAAATTGTAAGCTTCTTGAATACCCCAAGGAGAAATAAATATTGGAGGTTGTGACATGATGAGCAAGATGATCAGCAAGATCAGAATGAAAACGATTTTTTCTTGTTGTATATTTTACAGCCTATCAAGTTTCTCTCTTTCTTTCTCCAATCCTATTGTGTAAAATAACTAATCCAATATACAGCGACGAAAGCGGCCGTATTTTTTTTATATAAAAGAGGTTTTCTCCCAGCCGGGAGCAAGATTGCTATTGTTCTTCCTTGTTGTTACCACCATTCACATTATTTTGGGGGTGATTTGATTTTTAAAAGCGTTGGAGAAAGTCTACCAGGCTTATTTATGTATTCCGGCTCTTTATCCCGTAGATATCTTAACTCTTCCTTTCTTTTACAAGCTCCGCTCCGGGTGCACACGAGACTTTTTCTGAACTTTAATTTAAAGAGGGGAAACACGTTTCCTACTATAGACAGACATGCACATATATTGGCATAAAGTTATCATCGTGCAAGCAGTGATTAATTTATGTCTGATGTACTTATAGCCGCTAATGCATAATGTCTGGGTGTATCCAACACTCCCTGTTTGGTGCTGAGTGAGTGAGTGTGTGCGTGGTATGGCGTACATTATCTCGCTCCAACTTCACTCTCTCTCTCTCCCATCCCTCTCTCTCTTTCCTCGTTTCAACTTTTTTCATCAAGAAGTGTGTGGTTCAAAGTTGAGAACACGATAAAGGGTTGAAAATGGAAAAAAATAAGTGGAAGAGCAAAAGAAGAACATTTGGATGATGATGATGACGATGATGGAACTTGTTTCAAACTTGTTTTTGTTTCTCTCTCCGTTTCATTTTGTAAGCAAGAAGGTGGTTCCATTATTTATGGAACAATATTCATATTCCCCGAGAAAAAAAAATTGGCGGAAGTCTCAGCGGCAAAAAAAGTTTTTTTCCTTTTCACAACGGGAAAGAAATTCAAGGAAATTTTAAATTGGAAAGTATAGCATAAAATAAGCATACACTCTCACACGCCCTGTTTTTTTGCTAAAAAATATGCCAACTTTGCTGTCTTATAATACCACGCGCGTGGTACGTTCCACGACGATAAAATATAAACGTGATGTGTTTACCTATCAAGATAGTTCGCGTAGATAAAAACGGAGAAGGTTGTCGGAATATCCGGCGCAAGGATACTCCCATATGCACGTATCCTTGAAAAAAATAAAAACAAAAAAAAACACGAAAGACAAAATTGGATATATTATGCGTGTGCGAGCTGTTCCTAACAGATGAAACTGCCTAAAATGTTTCTTTTCTTTCGAAGGAAAGATATTTAAGTTTGTCTCGACTTGTGTGTGTGTATCTCTGTCTCTCTCTTTCTGTGTACATATGTATCCCGTAAATAATGTACATGCTCACGTAGCAGCACAAGCTGGAAGCAATCAAGGATTTGGTTTGAAGTTTGCCGAAAGAGGAAAAAAGGAAGAAAGAACTGAAAGCTCTCTGTTGGTGGATGGATCGCTGGCTTTGACACAGGAAGAAACGCATTGCATGCGGGCAGTCGTGAGGAAAGTGCCACACGATACGGCTGTAATACACCAAAAAAAATATCCAAGAATTTTCAGGTTGTGTGTCTATACCATCATCATCGTCATCATACGCCATGAAGTACCCTGGCAGAAGTGGCGGCAACGGCAAAATTACTTTGAAAAGAAAACGGAAAGAAGAAGAAAAACTGCACTGGCAGTGTCGACATTATTCTGAAAAATCCGCCGTTGTAGTGGTATCGCCAGTCAAAGGAAAAAGATGGAAAACGAAAAAGAGAGATGGAAACGGGAATGATGATGAAGATGAATATCATTTTCTTATTATCATGCATAAAATAGACGGCCGGCGCAATACCACCAACACCATTAGGTATATTATCATCCTGGTGCTCCTCATCCTCCTTCTCTCTCTCTCTCGCACATTTTATATACCTTTCTCGTATTGTTAGTAGCATTAACTCCCTGGGAAGTTTTCAAAGCTTTCATCTGCTCCCCAGGAAACTTTGCTGCTTGTGTTGTAGAGCAACTGCCGCTCTCCTTTAAATGTTTCTTTTTGGAAGCTTTGGATGCATAAGGAGTAGTGGTGTTATGTAAAATACATGGTAATAGCAGTGGTTCTGGAGCACACACACACACACTTACACACAGGCTGTCTTGGTGATGATCTCTCAGGGAGGGAGCCAATATCAGCGTATCATATGCGTGGAATATTATTATCATTCTCGAAAAGCTACACGCGTGCTTAGGTGTATTCTGTTCACACATTCCCTCTCATCTTTGCTGGTACATTTGTAATATTATAATAAATAGAAAATCGTTTCTCGTTATGATGTTCCCTTTCTCCTTATGTACCCAACAACGAGAGAACATTTATTTCCTTTCTCGTTCCCGTATAAAAAAGAGAAAATTTCTGAGAGTTTCCTGGAAGTATCAATGCATTTCTTCTTTTCCGTTTTTTTGTCCGCAGCTACACAGTCAAAGCAAAGTGCCTTCTTTTTTTGATAATTTTCTCTCCTTCTTTCCCTCCCATTGAGTGTGTCTGTGTGTGTGTCTTCGACTTTGGAGCAAAGAGAGATAGTTGGTATTTTGGGAACGTTGCTGCCAAAAACCTTGAAGATATTACATCATCGCAAGGAAAAAACGAATAAGGTTAACGACAGAAACGAGCAAAGAAATGGGATGAACAAAGAGAGAAAAAAGAAAGTTTGGCGTTGTTGGACGGCAACTTATATTCTGCGTGTGCCTACTTCACTGATTATTATTTTGTTTGGTGGTACGAACATACGTAACTTCTTTGGACGGATGTGTAGGCGATACTGAGAGAGCGGTTGAGTTGTTAGTTGATATGATGATGACGTTCTTGTCAAAAATGCGCTATTCTTTTCCTTTTTTTTTTAGATCGATTCCCTCTCATCATCAGGTCTTTTCGCTCAGTAACTCTTTTGTGTTGACAAGAAGAATTCCCTTTTTGGCAAAGAAATCCTTTGCGCGGATTCTGGTTCTGTTGAGCATGACGGAATGTAAACTGACAGACGTATTTTTTTGTCGTGTCGTTGTGTGTTGTTGCTACTGCTCCTTTGAAAATGAAATGATGAGGTAATGAGGATAGTTATCCAATGGGTTTCCTTGAACGGAAGGCGCAGCTATGTAATATTATTGTATTGGAAAGGCTAATAAGATGGTAACGTAAGAATACCATTTCGTTACTTACGTAAGAGTTCTTTGATAAATTTTGTTTTTTATTTTATTTTATGTTTATGCTTCATGATTGGCTACAATGCAAAAAGGGAACAAAAGCAGGAGTGGAAAAAAATGGTAGTCAACAGAAAGTGAGAAGTGTAGGGAAAACATTTGGAGAAAGCAAAAACGCATTTGGAGATGTTTCGTAAGAAGGGGATATTGTAACAGGAAGTCAGGGTATATATTTTGTGTAAGCGAATTTTTACATTCGACATTTTTTTGCTGATGATTTTGTAAGCTGCTGATAAAGATGAAATTGACGGGTTGGAATCTTGCTAAATCTTGATATTGCTTGGAGGTATCACAACGATGTATTGTGTGAAATTCTGTTTGTTTACATTTTTATGCAAGAAAGTTGCTGTATCCAGAAATTTTAGGCGGCTATAGTGTATCCTCTATAAGGCGGAAATCTACTGGCGGAAAGGGGTTTCTGTACTGTTATCACAAAAGCGTCCCTTTATGTGGGTTTTCCTTTTTTGTTTTATTGCTTTGACGATTATCAAACGCTTTGTGGAAAACGGGTAAAAAGCGGAAAATGTGGTGCGTTTGAATGAAGACAAAGGAGCATCCATTTTTATTTTAAAATATATTGGTGCAAGTTGTGATGAAAACAAATTTCGACCACTATAATTATTATTTCTACCATTTAAACCTTGCACGATCATAATATTTTATAATCCCTTAAACTCTGCGTAAGTACTAAAATTCCAATAAATTCGAGGTTACAAAACATCCGTAGAACTGTATTACATACTGATCAGGACTTGCAGAACGTGATATACTTATATTTCCACTTGTGTTACATATACTTCCTTATAAATAGTTACAGTTACATTAACGACATTTCAAAGAATGAGGGCTAAGCAGCACTATCGGTTATCCAGTGGCCGGTTGTACAGACAACGAAATATTCTCAATCAGCACCAGCAAGTCAGCTGTGTGTTTGTATGCTTGGATAACAACGGATGTAGTATTCACTATTGACAACAAAAGACAAAAACTAACCAGGGCAGAAATATACCATCACCGGCTCCAATACTGCGTCATTTACCATTGTTTTTGTCCTTTACTTAAACCCTTTTTTTACTTTACGTATACGAATCATGAGGGCAACTAAAAGGAAGAAGAAAAAAGGAGACACTGAAGGATCACTTGTATCGGCAAAAATAAGGATGTGCAACGCAGTGATCTTTTTCATACGCAATCGCTTATATGCGGATGTACACTGTAATTCATATTGCAGAACAACCCATTTGACCGTGAAGCTTACAAAATTTAAAGAAAACGAATAATCTGAAAGTTGTCCAACCGAAAGCAGTCTCTCTCACACGTAGGTAGTATCCTTGTTGTTCTCGTATATCGTCCGATACACATCCTTCGGCTAAACATTGTTATCCGTTGGCGTCCCATAGATCAACCTGTAAACGCTCGAGTGTGTCCTTTAGCCTCCTTTTCTAGAACTCACTGAGGGAGGGATAAAGTGGTTTCCAAACCACCGCATATATCATTTCCAGCATTCCAGCAACCGGATATGATTAGATATCTGTATCGTCGTCCTCCGAATTGGAGCTGATGACCACGGTGCATAAACTTGATAAAATGCATTGCTGCTTCGTTGACTCAGCACAATCTTCCGATACTTGATTACAATATTATTTACGAGCCCTTTCGCTTCCACCCAAGTACACACCCACCGGAAATGAAAAATACTGACCAGAGGCACCCACCACCACCACCGCGGACTGCAGGGTAAATCGATCGATACCCCTCTGTAAGTGTAGCGTACCGGTAAGTAGTGTGTATACTTCGGGAGAACCTGGCCTATTTGACCACCTCAAAACTTTTTTGTTACCGCTGTCAAGCCTCTCAACTCTCTCATTTTAATTGCATTTTCCATCCGTCAACCTTTTTTTCTCCGCCTTTGTATTCCGTAAACAAACATCTGGTGAAAAACTTCGTCATTCTGTGAAAACGTCTGCGGAATTGAAAGTTCTCCTTCTCTCCAACCTGCTATCTATTTCTCTCCAGAAAATCACCGTACTGCACTTCCTTTCTGTGTGTCTCTCCCTTTGCCCTCTAACAAAAAGGGTGAAGTCGGAGTCCTTGCTCTGTTGGAACTTATGGCCTTTCTTCTGCAAACATTCTACAAAATAGGCTGAAGGCCACACACACACACACACACACTCCCCCACAACACAATAGCTTCCTATCTAACGCATCACACAAACAGCCATTGTTAAGCCCGTCTCATTTCACATTATTAATAGTTCGTTGACTCCATTTTGGTGAGTGGCTGGAACAAAATTGGATGATTCAATATTACTCTCTCTCTCTCTACGATTGTGTCTGTCTCTATGCTTGCATGTATTGGTAAAAGGAAAGGGGTGCTGAAAGTCAGTCTACACCAAAATATAAACTTTTTCTTTATTCTCCCTCTCCTCAAAACAGTTCGTCTTATCAACTTTGTCTATTTCGTTTCCTCCTGAAATGTAGCATATTTTTCAGGCACATATTTTCTTGCAACTTTAAGTTTCCTTTGAAAATAGGCACTTATTTTAACAATGTGCATACATACCTTTGCAATTGCACGCGGTCATGGACTATATAAATGTATACATATACGTGATCTTGAATATTAATAATAATAATAATACTCTAATAGTAATATGCGTATATAATTCCTATAATCTTCTTTTCATACCGGATTAGCCTCTCAATACGCAAAAAGTTGAACCCCCGTCGTAGCAGGCAGTAGTAAAAGGAAGAGCGCACGAGCAAGTTTTTAATTCAATTTTCCATAACATTTTTCTTTCGCCCCTGTAAACTTCAAAGAGATCTCTTCTCTATTTTTGATGATGGATGTATTTCGTACACACACACACCCCCTCACGCATAACCCGACCAGACTACAGACTAAATCCGACAAAGGTTTTTAAGACCTTTTAAAAAAGTGGAAAATACCGCTAGTCAGCTCCCCTATTACTATTCTTATTTACGTGGTGGTATATAAGGTAGCGCGGCATTGTTACTTCTATTATTATAAAGGATTCACCCAGCTTGGCGTATAAAGACGAAAGAGCAAAGAGATTTCGCTGTTGACTCAGACGGACACATACGCACACACACACACACACACACACATGCACGCACATGGACATATTGTT